>OMLF01020259.1:0-25000 GCA_900302615.1 Holocentrus rufus
GGCTCAGCTCACCGTTGTCTCCAAAACAAACTTGAACAGTACTCCAGAGATGACGGTACAGTATGAGCCTGCTCTGATTTGCTGTCACACACACACACACACGCACACACACACACACACACACACACACACACACACAGGTACTGCTGTCCAAAGTCAGGACGGAAACTCTGATGGAGGCGATGCTGACGGTTTGGAAATCCTGCTGGAAAACCTGAATCACTTGAACCTGGTAGCAGATACATTGTGTTAAAGGGATAGTTCACCTACTCAGTTTGATGACAGCAGCTTCTGAAGACTGAAAGCATATTGAGTATTTTTAAATTTGACTTTTTTCGAGGGATGCACCAACGCCATGTTTTCTGATGCCAATTTCAACTACAAAACTTTGAAGGGACGGTAAACTAAAATTTTCCATTTTTTATTAAAATGTTTTTATTGTCTTCACTGGATGTAGAAAACATGAAGAGAATCTGAAGGTCGTTCTATCAGCTGATTTCTCCTGATTTCTCTCTGCTGTTTTGCTGAGGATTAAAAGCTACGTCCAATCAGAACACGGCTCGGTTTTTAATACTGAACATCGCTGACTGGTTGGTTTAAATATCAGCTGATACCAAGTGCTGATCAGCCTTCATATAAATAATCAATTTACCAAAATATAACAAATGATAAAATAAAATGTGTTCCTGCAGGTTTTCCAGTTTTCTGTGGTCAGGAGGAAGTCTGACATTTTACAGATCAACATGGGAAGATGTTCCTTTCTTCTGCCTGCCTCACAGGAAGGTCAAAGGTCAGCTACAGAACTGGTAGGGACTCGTATTATATAATGACATAACGCTATTGTTTAAATGGACAAACTTTAAATATAGCTTTGCCTGCTCTGAGGAGGAAACACTCGAGCGGCGCTGATGCATCACAAAGCAGCAAAACAACATCTAAAATCCATTAAAACGTCGGGACACCGTGTTTATTTTTATCTCTTCCTGTCATGATGTGTGTGTGTGTGTGTGTGTGTGTGTGAGTGTGAGTGTGAGTGTGTGATATTGCGGCATGAGCAGATCCAGATGTATACTGAGCGCTGCTTCATTAGCATGTGTGGGCTAACGCTGAAAGGCTGTGTTTAGATGAGAGCCATTCAGAGCTGATGGGATCACCGGGGCTTCATGTAGCTTCAGATGTGACAACAATGAGTAATCTCATGCTGTGTGTGTGTGTGTGTGTGTGTACGTGCATAAAAGCGAAAGTGAGGAGAGGAAAGCGGTTACCACAGAGCTGCAGAATTAAAGTGCCCATGTGGCTCCATGCTAACACTTTAGCATACAACATGTTGAAGTAAACAAAAAAGTAAATAAAAATCCCCTTGGATCAAATTTTCAGAATAAAACCTGATTTTACTTTTTATAGTTATGACATTTATAGTTGCTGTGCATATTTGATCAACATTTCTACGTGTAAGTTGTTAGAATGTTGGATGCTAGCTGTTAGCCTAAAGCTTGTCAAATTCATCGCACTGCTACAGAAGCGTTAGCTTGCTGGACACTTGAACACATTTACATCTGTACTTGGAGATATCAGGAAAATCTGAACTTTGTTCTTGTGAATGCAGTGATAGTTAGCTCCATGCTAACATTTTAGCATGCACCGTGTTGAATAGCATTATCTCAAGTGTCTAAATTTTAAGTTATTTTGTAAAATGCCAAGTCCAGAGGTTTTATATAGATTAGTAAAATTTGCACAAAGTCATAGTACACAAAAAACTAGCAGGCCTACTTCCCCTCCGTACAGATTGTGTACATCTTAAAATTGAACATTTAGTTGCAATACAAAATGTAAAAAAATCTGAAAAGCACAAGCTTTAGTTAGTTTAGCATCAGATTCATTCAGATTCATTTCTGGTCCTGGTTTCATAGCTGATAAATATTTAAAAATAGATTAATTTCATTAAACATTTAACAAATCCACACTGTGGTCTTTATAATGTCATGGTTTAACATTTGGACAAAATAACTGGCAAATGGGAGCCAGCAACACTGCTCCTTTGATTTAAAAAAAAAAAAAAGTGATGTTCCTTGGAAGCCCCAACACCTTAGACATGCAGAGAGTAATATCTACCAACTGCTGGAGCTGATCTAATATGCGTTCTTAATCCATGTTCTCTGTCTAAGCAGCCCTCGTAGATCTTTTTTTTTACACACAGACTGTTGCCTCTGCTGTAATTTTAGCTCCATATTGACGCAGCAGCCAGCAGCGACCGGTCTGCAGCTTCCCTCCACTCTGCCACCTTCACATCAGGAGTTAAATAAAAGATCGAAGTGTCTGGAGCTCCCTGATGACGCCTCTGTAAAGACAGACATTAACCTGCAGAGCCTCAGATACAATGCTGCTATTGTAAATGCTTCGCCGTCACCTTCTTCCCTCGGCTTTAGTCAGAGTTCATGAGTTTCTATTTTTGCCGTCAGCGGTGAGCGTTTTTGTTTTGTGAAACAGGATGCAGGGGAGGACGCGCTCTTCCAGGTTCATGAAGTCAATAATAGCTTCAGAAAGGTCATTTTTAATGGAAGTGACACAAAGTGGTGCATTTGGATTCAGGTTCAACTGATAAGGGCTTTTGAAGGCAGATATTGATTTTTAGATGGAAGTTACCACTAACTGACATCCAGTATCTTTAAATTGGACTATTTTCATACCAGAACATTACAGGGACCATTAATTTAGTCAGTGGAAAAACCTGCAGACACAACATTTAAATCATCACTGGGGGGAAAAATTGTAATGGTTGTGGAATGAAGCCTTTACATAAATAATTAGCAAAAAATTGAGCCATTATATGAATTTAAAAAAAAACGTAAAAAGATAATTTAATTACTCTTCAGCTTTTCCAGACTGTTTTCATTCAGCTGTGGTCAGAGAAGAACCTCAGACATTAAAATACTGGGCTGATATGTCAGACTAACTTTAACTTGGACGTTCAGAGTTTTAACAGCATTTTGAACTGAACTGAAATCAAAGCATGTAACTGTGTCAGAGAGTCTCTGTCCCATTTATACACAGTTTGTGCTGATACCTCGTGCATGTTTTTGTAAAGCATCGTTTGCAGCGTTCCTGGATTTCAAAGCTCCAGTGGAATAAAAGAATAAAGAGACGGTTTTGCAAGTTCAGAGAAAAGTCAAAGGATTCTTTAAAAGTGGGACAAGTTGAAAACTGGGACGCAGCAGTTTTTTTTTTCAGTAATGTACGACTTCAAACTGCCTGTCGAACTAACAGGAGGTTGTTGCCGGACGAGCTACAAGTCGCCATGATGTTCACATGAAAGCTGATTATAAAGACAAGGATCCCCCCAACATGGATGGAAAAATCATCATGGATCATGGACTTTGAAAAATGCTGCAATTTTTCACAATTTTTGGCTCAAAAGTGAAAACTAAGAAGGAAAAGTGAGTAGAGTATCTGCATGTTTGCATTTCAAAGCAAAAGGTGGCGAGCTTGCAGATTAACAGTGACAATAACTTCACGTCACGTCTTCCTCTTTTTCTCGTCTGTTATTTCAAAATATTTTCACCAAGAAGTCGCCACATGCAACTCTTTCACTTTAAATAGCAAAACATTAACAGCATGTATAATACGTTTTGTGTGCTCAAGGATAAATCCTCACTGGGGATTGTCTTTTCAGGGTTGTTGAGGATGTTTAGAGCGTAAACCATTTCCTGTGGGCGGGGCCAGCAGCCACAGAGCAGGAAGTGACGACAACAACAAACAACAATGGAAGAAAGCGGGAAGCTAAACGTTCAGAAACACAAATTCAGGCCGGCATGATGTCACCTCAGCTTCAGGACTGATGACATCATCAACATGACTGACAGGTGTTGGACTGGGAACTTGACCAACCGAGGAGGAGGGCGGGGCTAACAGTACACTTCCTGTCTCAAGGAGAAAAGCGGCATTTTTTCATTTCTAAATGTTTAATCCAGTTTCAAAACTGAAATTTATTTAGATCTTGAAATTTTTCATTTTTGAGAATGAAGTGTTTATTATTAATTCTAGCTTATAAGTCTGTTAAATACAGAATGTGACCACAAAATTAATTATTAAATTAAAATTAAATAAAACATACAAAAAGTGTTTTCTTTACATTACAGTATATTACGTTAACAACAATAACCGATGCATGTTACATATATTACTGTCATCATTTACACTATATTCAGTATATTCAGGTTTATATGCTCGTCTGAAGGAACATGTGAGTAACATCGTTACAGTGGCTGCGATGTTTAACGACTGTGCTGCAGGTTATGAACTTCCTGTTTCAGTTCGGTCCCTGAGTCGACCTCCGCAGGCATTTTAACGGTGAAGCTTGTTGTCTAACAGCTGATTGCTGCGGAGAAGCAATCTGTCTTGATTTGCGGTTGGCAGGAAACATATGGAGCGTGTTAGAGTGTTAGCTACCGGGGTAAACACACACACACACACACACACACACACACAGCTTATAGAGCAACGCTGAAACCAGATTATAACGAGTGAGACTCAGCTGAACCGTCTGCGGCGGTGAAGGCATTTCAGTCAGAGACTCACTGAAATTATGGCAGGGATAAAAATACTGACGGCATGACCGAGAAAAACAGTTCAGAAAGAAGAGGACAGGAGGTGAAGTCAACACACACACACACACACACACACTCACACACACACCCAGAGCCAGGGTATCCGCATTTCAAAAAGCCACATTTAACCCTTTAGACATTTTAATGGAACTTTGAATAATCGACGACCAAAATGAAGAGATGAAATTTGTCAGAAGTGACCTTTTTCACACTGAAAACTGTGAAATGAAAATATAAATAAGAAATACACCAGGAAAATGTTTCAGGACTTGAAGTCAAATGTTGTGATGAAAAGAAAACATGTTCCCCTTTGTGTGTAAACCCTGCTGTGAGCCGACACATGGAAAACACTTAAGATAAAGTGAAAGTAAAGAAATGAAACATACTGCCAATCCTGTTCACATCTTCTGGAGAAATAACACACATCTTGACATCATTCTTATTTTGTTTTGTCTTACTGTCACGCTCTCCCTCCACTGGATGTCAAGAATTTCTATCTGATTTCATATCTGCATCAAACTGAAAAAATAAACCTCTAAAAGCTCCATTTTGGACATTTTATCACTTTAAAAAATAATTTAAGACTTTTTCAGCCATTTGTTACACCTGCATGTCCACACACACACACACACACACACACACACACACACACACACTCAGCCTACCTGACTTGCCCACGCCAGCTCTGCCGAACACGGCCAGCTTCACCTCGGGGCTTTTTGCCATGACAGCGGTGGTAGACGGCGAAGCTCAGCCAGCCAATCAGAGAGCCCAAGGTCAGCCGTCCATCCTCTCACCGTCTGAGGGCAAAAACAAACACAGAACTTCACTACACAACTTTATAATGATACAAAAACCTGATGCTTGTAGCCAATCAGGTGCAGATCCACACATTCATTCTTTCATGAAATACTTTGAAATATATATGCTGTACATCCTTCCGTTCTTTTCCAGCCCTCTTGCTAGCTAATCAGTGGAACTACTTTGTTTCTGCATTACTACGCCACGGCTTCACCTACCAAATGTGAAACCAGACACAACTACTTTGTGACTGTACTTTATGATACAGACACAAAGTAGTTCCACCAGTTAGCTGGAAAAGAGCACGGATAACGAATCCTAAACCAATGTGTGCTGTTGTGAATCCTTCAAAACATTTTTTTTAATTTATTTTTTAAATTGTTTGCTGGTTCAGATAAACCTTCATTCATTTTGGAGAAGAACGTCCCGGGCGGAGACGCTGACGGGTCAAACTTGGAGGATCTGTTACACTATGGAGGAACAAATCCAACTGTACAGTGACGAATCCTAACTGTTACTGCTAGAAAAATTAAGCTGTTAGTGAATTAGTGTAAAGATTCCTTAAATTCAACCTATTTTTAAAGGCATTTCCTGGTTAAGTTCAGGACAGCAGACAGAGGAGGTTTACTGATTTGCTGATCGATGATAATTGCAAAATGAAGTTTATCGGTGGTCATTTCCGCTTCAAATACAATTCCAGTGCCGTCAGCCTGGGAGCTTTCTGTTAACAAAATTATTTCTGGAAAAAAAACAAAGATAAACATGCTGACTTCCTGCAGATAAACTGATAGGTAAGAGAAGCCAGAATAAGCAGACATGTGAGGACGAAACATGACTCACAACAACACAAATGAACTCCGACGTGGAAAGCTGAAGGTCAAATCACAAACTTGTAAATGCGTGATGCCACAAACCTGCCAAACTCATTTGGCAAACAAACGTCATTATTGAGAGTCAGTGTTTCCTGCTGTGAGTCATGTTTTGTTACTGTTGCGCTCGGATTACAAAACGAGTCAGGCACTGGAGAGAGAAACAGTTTTGCCTCTTCTAAACAAAAAACTGAGTGTGATGCGCGATGTGTTTATGGGGTGAAAAGACATTCGAAATCCTCCGCAATTTCATCTTGGGAGATAAACAGCAAAATAGGAGCTCCGAGCCGGTCCTGCAAGGCCAAACGTCCAAACTAATGAAGTCTGACAGGCACTTCATCTTTCTGAGAGAGAGGGAGAGAGAGGATCAGTGCTGAGGGATTTTCTCTGCCGTCAGCTTGATGCTCGTTTCTTCCACGGTGACAGAAGAGGCTGAGAAAGCTGTTCGTCGTGTTACCGAGGGCAACCGCATCACCACCGCCATGACTCACTCTGCTGCTACTCAGGCTTTTAGCAGGCCTTTGTGTGTATGTGTTTGTGTTCCTACTCATTTGTCAAATTCAAAACTGATAATCATGACTTCATTTCCAAACTGAAAGAACTCTTTTTAAGCAGGTGCTCACTTCCCAGCATGCACTGCATTAGAGTCAGCTTTCCAGATACGCTTCCCTCTTATAGTTTGAATAAAGTTATGAGACAGAGTCTTCTTGTTACGTGTCCTTGTTAGTGAATCATAAGAAAATTTGATGTATGATGACCATTAGTTTCCAGCTTAATCAGAACATATTTCATAAATTCTCTGTCGGAAAAGGCAGGCGGGAAAATATTCATACTGTGTAAAAAAAGATAAATAAAAAGAAAATTAAGCTTATCAGTTACTAGATTCAGTAAATAAGCACTTGTGAATATGACTTTATGCTAACTGAACTTCCTTAAATTAACAGTGATTTTTCGAGCATTAAAGCAGCTAATATACTTTGACCAAACTATATACTGCTACTTCAGTCAATTTGCAATTTAAAAGCAGAAAGTAACTGAGTTTTTAAATGTCTTAATTTTTGTTTCAGGGTGTTTCAGGGTGTTTCAGGCGCAGGCGTCCTCACAAGCACAGAGAGATGAGGAAAATCCTGCAAAGTGAGGACATTTGATTTGGTTGATACAAGTACCTTGCAAGTCCTTACAAGTGCAGTCATCCAAATGTAACTTTGTGTGGGAGATATGAAGGAGAAACAGAGGAGGAGAAAAAGTTAGACACAGAGGAGATAACAAAGCGGGTAGAGAGCTGAATTATCCTCTCAGAAAGAAAACTGACCGGCGTCCTGACAAAACAAGCAAGCAGGGATCTGTTTAATAAAAAAACAACCCAGCTGCGCCGTTAGCTCACCAGATAATTGATGCTAAAAATCTGCCCAAAAAAACACACTCCATTCCTCTGCCGGTGGCTCTTCCAGCTTTCACCAAAAAACAAGCAGACAGCAAATAAAATCTAATTGAAATCTGAAAGCCAGATGACTCCAGAGCAACGACGCTCTGTTTTTCCCAGGATTCTTCTGGACTGGAACAATACAAAAACAAACGCAGAAGAAAAGTTTGTTGAAACACACTGTAACGGAACTCACTCGTTCAGAGTTATTCTGTCACATTTTATTTTCACCATTTTGACTCTACTTTTTTCACTTTATTTCCGTATTTTTCTTTTCTTTTCACCAAAGTTAAGCGCTTGTTCTCTATAAACAAAATTTGATTGATTGATCGTTTCCCTCTTTTATCAATCAGTGTCATTTTGAATCCTGAACTGCAGAAACAATGTATCATTACACTGAATTCTGTGTAAACAGTGGTGTTTGAGTTTTTCTCCATCAATTCCGCAACAGTGGTTCTCAATTTCGAAAAACAGCATTGTAATAGAAACTGAACTAGCTTGTTGTGATCCGCGGCTCCATCTGATTTGTGGTTTGACTTGTTGAATGACAGAACTCACTTTTTCCATGTGGACTATTTTCAGGCGAATGAGCACTCGCGTGAGGTGACAACACAAGGATGTTAGAGATAGGTCAGGATCAGTACCTGATTGGTTGCGGCTGCCCAATCTGTTCTGCACATGCATGAGCGGTCTGCCATCTTGGACAGCTAACTACGGTAGCTAAACTTGTACAAACTTGTTAAACAAACCCCAAACAAGCCAGAAGAGACATTTTTGTTAGTTTTTGACGTTTTTGTTACTTTTAAGGGGCTGGATGTCTTCTGTTAGCATGCTGGCGTGGCTTTACATTAATCTCTTTGATAGTCTAGTAGATGCCAGCCTTGTTTTCTCTGTTTTAACTGGAGGAACGGCTCCCTTTAGAATGCTAGCCTTGTTTTCCATTGGTTTTAATGGAAGGAGCGGTACCTGTTAGCGTTGGTTTATATTAGTTTCTATGGACAGAAATGCTAATGTAAACCAATGCTATCATGCTAACGAAATGCATTCCTCCCATTAAAAGCAGTGTAAAACAAGGCTAACATACTAACAACTGTAGCTCCTTTCCATTTAAAATATTGTATTTTTGGAGCTAGCAGCCTAACAAAAACATCTCTTGTGGCTTGTTTTGGGTTTCTTTAACAAGTTTGTCCAAGTTATGTTACTGTAATAAGCTGTCCAAGATGACGACTCGCACATGACGGTCAGAAGTGTCGTGTAAGGTGGGACTTCCCATGAAAAGGAAAAATTAAACTTCTCAGGTGAAACTGGAAAGTTTGTCAGTTATTATTAATATTATTACTATTTTTCATTTACAATTAGCGTTAACCGAATAATCGTTTCAGCATCAATGAACTGAACTTCCAAAAGGCCGTCGGCAGTCGTCGATCTGTAACCTCAACGCCTGTATAAGGATGCAGGATGCAGCAAAGAATCATGGGATACAACTGAAATCAGGTCACATGTCTGACAAACCCTGCCTGGATAAAGGTTAAAAAAGTGTGTGTGTGTGTGTGTGTGTGTAAGTCCAAGTGCCAAAAATGAACCTCAGACGCAGTGTTACTCGACTTCACACACAATTTCTGCTAACCTTTACCCCTTTGTACTAACACACACACACACACACACATAGATAAATACACACACACATCCAAATATGGCTTTGACTCGGTGTGGCTCAAGTGGAGGTTGATCGCCCCTCTCTCTCCCTCTCTCACACACACCCACCCAGTGGGGGTCGAGGGAGAAGCTGTCGGCAGGTTTAAAGTGACAAACTGTCTGTCTGACTCTCTCTCGCTCGCTCGCTCGCTCTATGTCTACTTCTGTCTCTGTCGCTTTTTTTTTATCTAACTTTGTCTCACTCTTTCTATAAGTCTCTCAATCTCTCTCTAAGCCTCACTAGTATAGTCTAACTGCTGACACACACACACACACACACACACATACTTTCTTTCTATTAAATCAAACTGCTTTCCTTCGGCTCTCTCACAGCCTTATTTCACGCTTTCATGCTTTCACTCTGTCTCTCTCTCTCTGCTTCTATTTTTTTTACACACACACAGCGGGGAAACACCAGTGTGAGGAAGAAGAATCTATAACAGTCTCGCTGCCGCTGCCGACGTCACTCTGGCTTTTTGCCATTTATGGCCTCACTCACACACACACATACACACACACATACACACACACACACACACACTCTACAGCAGTGTAATGAAATCACCTGCAGGCTGAAGAAAGCGACAGAGCTAAGTGGCTGCTAATGGGTCAATTATGACGTACCAAAGCGTCGTCACGGCGACAAATTAAAGATCTGAGGGTTTCTTATGGAAACTGACTACACAGTACTAACTGCAGTACTACAGTACTTTACTGAGATGTAAAGTGCTAACTCTGCAATTTTTTACTCCAGCTACACTGCTATAGTGTAGTACTGAGACACTGAGAATTAAAATACTACCTGCAGTACTATGTTACAGTCTCAAGATTATAAGTACTAACTACTTAAAGTACTAATGACAGTACGATATAGGCCAGAGACTAAAATACTAACTACAGTAAAATAGTATGGACTCAAAAAGTGCTGACTACACACATCCAAAACAAAAACTGCTACCTACAAAAAGTACGACCTACAGTACTGCAGTATCACAGTGTCAGGACAATAAGAACTAACTACAGTGAGAATAAGTACCAAATACACAAAATACTACTAATAATCTATAGACTAAAAATACTAGCTACAGTACAGTCTGGAGACTCAAACTACAAACTTCAAATGTACTATTTACACAATCCTGAGACTTAAAGTACCAACTACAGTACTACAGTCTTACAGTAGTAACTACACTGTTATAATACAGACCCAAAACAAAAAGTACCAACAGTACTACTTTACATGCCCAAGAAGAAAAAAATCAATTATAGTATTATAGTGAAGAAACAAAACTACTGTAAGTCCAAAAAGTACTACCTTCACTACTGCAAATCCCAAGGTGGTGGCACTACTACCACCCAAACAGCCAATCACAGTACATTTATTTTCCTTTCTCCTGTGTGCCAGTCACTTTTTTTTTTTTTTTTTTTTTTGGTGTCATTTTTACCCCCGAGTCAGCAGCAGAAATGGCTGTGGGCGTTGCTGCGGTCCGGGGCAGATTACAGCCCTCCGAGCTCCAAACCTGCACCGCCGCTGCTATAGAAAGACAGTCGCAAAACCGCAAGCCTGTCATCAAAATATGGGCAGTAAACTGGTGCTCTGCCTCCAAAATAATGCTTACCCCGTCAAACCTCAGCCAGCTCTGAAAACACGTGACCCAACAGGTTGGATTTTTGTCTTTTTATAACTTTGTTTCCTGCTGCTTTTTATCCCATCAGCCCCTACTTCATGAGACTTTGTGGTTTTGGTTCTGGAAAACTATCGTAAGTGCACAATATTTCTGAAAATAGTTATGCAATTATAATGGGCGCTTGCAGTACAATACTTTTCTGCAGGTTAATACACTGGATTAAAGCCAATACACAGTTTTACCTCCAAATCTTCTGAGATGGGGGCTGATAGGATAAAAGGGAGCAGGAAACAAGTTATAAAAACACAAAAATCAAACCTGTTTGGGTCAGCAGAAAAAAAAAATTATACATTCAAGAACAAAAACAACTTCAAAGTCAAAGTTTTTCAGAGCTGGCATTGTTAGCTTACTCCCAATATTTTGATGACAGCCCTGGAATAAAGCTACTGTTAAGTTTTACTGATTTTGCTGTTAAGAAAATGAAATCTCCGATAAGAAAAGTCAATTTACTAGCCATTAGTGTGCACTTTATTAAGGATGTTAAACTGTGTGGATTTTGTAGTATTTACTTTAACTTACTATGTGCTTGTCACCTGAGGGTTGTCAGCCACAAAGCACTGAAACTCTGAAGATGTAATATTACTGTACAGTTTGTATTTTGTATTTATTGAACAGAGAATTCCTCCTCTCCCATGTGATTTAATTGATGACTACTCAAATAGCTTCCCTGCTGTCACTTGATTGTTTTTTAATCTGCATAACAAACTGCCTCCATTAGGAAACTGAAGCTCCTTCCTAAGCTACATTCTCTTCAAGTGAAACCAATCCTCCTTTTTTTTCACGGCTGGCGTCCCTCCTGGAACCCTCTTGGGGACCTCAAGGAGGCCCCCGAACTCCCGTTTTGTAACCGCTGGCTGGCTGACCCCCTTCTCCAGCGGGATCTGGGCTATTATGCAACACGGAGAGCAGCTCCTGAATGCTGATTGAGTCCTCGAAAGGCTGAAGCAGGTCGAGCACCGAGTGAAGTGAAGCTGCATATTCATGAAGATTAAACTCCAGAGCTGTCTGCTCGCTGATTGTTGTTGTTGTGACATTTGCTGCTCTGTTTGTATTAAATCTGTTTCCATTTCATGTCCCCAAATGCCTGGTTGATTGAATCAGCTCTTAAAAGGCTAAAGTATTATTTTCTTAAAAAAAAAAAAAAAAAGATATTCTATAAATATCATGGAAGATAAACACCACAAAGTAACGTGTCTGTGAGACTATTACAAAGTCTCACAGACACGCAGTAACTCCCTATGGGAATGTCATGCCAGTATTACAGTTATTTCCCATGACTTTCATCTCTGTCTGAGACAAGAAATGAGAGGTTTTCCATCTGACCCTCTCCCAGGTTTCTGTCTCCCTCCTGGCTGAAAGCAGGTTTGCTCTTTCCAGCCTTCCATTGCGGATCATTGCGGTGCTCTCTCTCTCTCTCTCTCCAAAAGCGACGCACCTAATGTGAAAACACAGACAGGCAGGCAGACTCACCGGAACCGACTGGATGCTGCAACAAGCCCCCGGTGGCAAAACGCTGAGCAGGATGAGAGGGAAAGAATGTGAAGAGGGAAAAGTTGACAGGTCCGCTGATCCGATCAAAAACGACGCGTTTGACCTTCCCAAATGCGCCAGATGCGGACGCAGCGCACCGCGGACCAGCGTGTGGAGAGATGGACAGGAATGGATGTATAGATAGATGGACGGACGGATAGATGAATAGATGTATGGATGGATGGATTAGCAGGTCCTGGAGACTCGAGGTCAGCGCAGACCGACCGGCAGCTCAACCCGGGATGAATGAGCCTGGGGAAGCGGAGGATCCGTGTATATACACGGAGCGGAGCCGCCGTGCAGCGCCGCGTCTGCATGCCGCCGCATGTCCGCACTGTGAGGACACACGGACCTCTGGTGGACGGGACCGGCAGCACAGGCTCCGGGGTTAAAGGGGAATGATACCCATTTTTAAGAAGTCGTACAAGGAACATTTTTTGGGCTAGTTTTAAAAGGTTGGAGGAATGGAATACCTTTAAGAAGTACATTGGTGTATAGGGTGAAGTTTTCATTGTTAACTATATGGGAAACTATATGGGAAAAAACAACTATATGGGAAAAATGAAAAGGTTTTGGTTTGGCAGGATTTCACAAAATTCATTAACTAAATGAAGGGCATTTACATTCACATTTTGAAAAGACATTGCAAAGTTTTAGAAATATATTAGTTACCGTCAGTCGGTCTAAATGTGAAAAGAGAAGCTACAGATCGGAAAGTGTGAAAAATTGCAAAGTTTCAGTCCAAGCACAAATTCTCTATAACATTTTGTCTACAGAACAGCTGATGCTGTTCACATGGCTTCTGAGTTTCTCTCTTTGACCTAAAAAAGAAAAAAAATCCCTGAAGTATTTCTGATCAGGCATTTTTACACAACATGGTGGAGTGAGTGAGTCCATTCTATTTTTTTTCCGATGGACAACAAAACAAGTAAACAAACAGAAAATTATTTGCAATCCAGCTATGGTGGAATTCTTTTGGTCCATTGTATTACTTTTGGATTTGTGTCATTTATTCTCTTCATTTTTATGTAAAGTATTTTGATTTTTTTTTTTTTTTTTTTTTTTTTTTTGCGGTCAGCTTAGTGTTATAAGAAAACCCTTTTCTTCTTCTTCTTATCACTTTTACTGCTGTTATATAATGCCTTGATTTAATGAACATCACAAGCCCGTTCAAGGCCAAGAGACGTCCGGATCCTCCTGGTGGCCCTGACTGCCTGTGGGACTCTCTGCCACCCAAACCCAAACCCTGACCGCTGAGGAGCCACAGGCTGCCACGAGGACGACCCCGACCTTACTGCCATGCACATGGAGAAGTTTGCCTGAAGACTTTCTAACAGAAAGAGGTTAAGGTTACAGTGAGGATTAGGGACGGCCTTTCTGTTAGAAGACCTTCTCTGATGTGCCACAGGCAGCGCCTCACTGCAACATGCTGACAACACATGATCTGTTTAGACTGTAGGCTGTGCATGTGTTGCCACAGCGCCATCTTCTGGTCTCTCTGTCTCTCACACTAACTCACTCACACACACACAAACACTCTCACACACACCTCTTTTCATCACAGTTTGGCCATCTTTGGTTCCTTTCTCTGTGTGTGTCCTTGTGATTGTGGGTAAACAGTTTATTGCAAAGCCATGGACACAGCAGATAACAACATAACAGCAACCAAAACCAAGTTTTGCACTAGAAAAGGAAAATAAACTGAAGGCATTTGGACCTGCGAGATGCCAACTGTGACTGTAACTGTAAACAAAATGTATAAAGAGAATAGAGATTCAAAGTGGGAGTAGCCACAGCTTCTAAAAGTCTTACTGCTGAGTCAGCAGGCCAATCATGACTCATTACCCTCAACTGATGTTAGTTGATATGATATGAGAGATAGATAGATAGATAGATAGATATGAATATATAGGTCTAATAATTCCAAAGGGAATTTCCCCGAAGCTTTTTAATGTGGATTTATTTTTATGCTTTCATTTTTTTTATTGGATAGACAAGTGTAGAGAGATATGAAAAATAAAGGGATATAAAGAAAAGCCATGGACTAAGGGCAGTGATGGGACTGAGGTTATGATTACCATTACGTCATTCATGCGCGCTCTGCTGGGCGCGCCACCGGGGCGTCAGAGACAGAGTGCCATATAACAAAACGAAGGCGTGAACAGCACTTTCTACTATTTTAAATTTTTATTCAGACCAATAACATGCTGATGAGAGGGCGATTAAAAGATTTAGAGGAGATAAGGTGACGGAGGAACCAAAGCAACAGCTGTTTGACCAAATTAGACCTCGCCGTCAAATTCCTAGAGACGTTTTGCACATCTGGAACTGTCAGTTCTTTTTTCCGGCTGTACTGTGATACAATATCTACCACATTTTTGTTGTTGTTGTTGTTTTTAGCTCATTATGAAGCGACTTTGATGTTAAAGGTTTTCTAAATAAAATAAAGCACTATGTAAAATCATCCCATTGTAGATAAAGGGCTGTTTTTTACAACGGCACAGACGCAGCAAATGCACACTGATGACCAAATCATCTCGACATAAACGTTTTAACTGCTGAGGAAAGTAAACTGCGGGAATTTAAATAAACGCGTTTCAGTTCCCTGCGCGCGGGGCATGCAGCTCACACAGCAACAGATGAAACTGCTGTGTCGGAAATAATTATCTGCGGAGATGTGTAGGTGGTCTGAGTGTCTTTTGAAACAGCTGTCAACCTCAGAGCTGTGGGATGTCACAAATTGTCGCGGCTCCTTGCTCTGTGCGCGGTGCAGGATTTCCGGGTCACGTGAAGCGGGGAGCGCAAAACAGAAATGAGAAGTCTCCCCACACACACACACACACACACACTCACACCCACACCCAAACATCCACACGCACAGGAACAACCTAACGCATGCTGATGTGAACCAACAGCCGAGGAAACCCCTCCTCTCACACACTGGAACATCTTCACAGTTTTTATCTTTACTGACTTCTTAAATCTTGTTTATTATTAGTGAATCACGTGATATTACCCGCCGGTGGGCTCTGATCGTTTCTCCTGTTCTCAGTGAAGCGATTTATTTCAAGAATTTCCTTTAACTATTTTCTTAATTCTGGCGGATCGATCTGCTTTATTTCCAGATACTCGAGTGAAGAAAATCCTCTAAACACACGAAGCTCTGCTGGATCACCTGACCACCTGTGGAACAAAAAGTTCACTTGTTCTGAAGAAAAACAGCGCTTCATGACCTGCTATCAAACTCTGTGACATCTCAGGATCAAGATGCAGCTCAGTGAACTCGTCAGTCAAAGTGCGGAACTGATTTTTTTTCTCTCTCTCTGATCTCAAGACGCGCCAGTGCGCTTTTACGCACGGCCGTGGTGACACCGCGGCAGGCTCTCTCCATGTTTCCCCAGTGAAGTCGCACCATGAAGCTGCTCCTGCTCGGTCTGCTCTTGACGGTCGGCGGGGACCCGGGTCGGTGCGGGGCGGAGGAGGCCAGCTTCACTTTTGACAGCAAAATCCGCCAGTTCACCGTCGCTTCCAACTCGGTTTACGTCGCTACGGAGGAGAGTCTCTACCGGCTGAGCCGCAGCCTGGATCTTCTACAGAGCCTGACCCAGAGAGGCGTCCTGAAGAAGGGGGAGGAGGCGTTAAAGGACCGCTTTAAACGGGTTTCAGAGACGGAGGAGCGGAACGCGACTTTCAGCGTGAACGTGCTGGTGGCGAATGTCGAGGCGAATGTCGATAGCGGCACCCTGATCACCTGCGGGGTGCTTAATTGCGGGTACTGCGAGGTGCGGGACCTGGCCAACATCTCCAGCCTGCAGCACCACGAGCACTTGAATGTGGGAGCTCTGAGGCTCCACAGCAAGTCCGTCAGCTTCTTGGTGAAGGTGGGGAACGACGAACCCTACATACTGACCGCGATCCAGCAGCCGAAGGATGAAGACCTAGAGAAGCGGTGCTTCACTGAAACCAAGGTGGTGGACATGTTCAACGCCAAGGAACAGCAGGCGGGGGGAATATTTTCCAATAATGTAAAGAATTCTGCGATCAAGCTCGTTAAAGATGTGTCTGTGGAGTTTGTGGACGGGTTTCAGATCGAGTCCACCATCTTTCTGTTCTCCAACCTGCCCACCTCGGAGCGCAGCGTCCGTCTCCTCTGGCTGGAGAGCAAAAAGCCTCCGAATCTCGCGCTCCAGTCCCTGCGAGGCGCGACTCTGCGCCTGTCCGAGGACGATGAGCGCATCATGCTGCTCTCCTCCTCGGTGATCCCGGACAGTCGACCGGTGCTCTGGGTCGGCGTGTTCGGCGTGAAGGGGAACGACAACGACACCGTGCTGGCCGTGTTTAACGTCGACCCGATCACGACCGGAGAGACCGTCAGGGATCCAGATTTCTTCAGCATCAACATCAAGGACAACTCGAAAAATCCGCCGGTGGGCTGCAAAACACCAACCTCAACACGCTTTTAGTCTCTTAGTCCAGGACTGACTCAGAATAAATTTGGCAGGGGAAATTAGGGGCGAGATAATCCCACTTGTTTCCAGTGCAGCTTGACTTTTTTTTTCTAAGCAACTCAAAGCATCTGTTAAAATAAAGTTTTTGTCTGCACGAGAAAGTGACAAAATTCACGAAAATCCCTGAAGCAAACTGAGTTGTTCTGGAAACAAGCGCAGTGATCTCAGCCGGCAGGTTTCATCACTTGTTCAAACTTTTAAGACTAAACTGAAAAAGGCATTTCTGCAGCGTGACATTCAGACTGAGCGCTCACCTACATTTAAACCTGAACAGGACAGATGCCTGCTCCTTTTTGACCGCAGCCGTTACTAATCAAACTCACACAGACACTAAAAATCAACAGAGAAAATGCACTTTTCTGAATTTAGTTAGCTTAATTGGAGAAATTTCAATTTTCAAGTATCTTCAAGTATTGAAACAAATTTAAGGAAGGAACTAAGCGTGACTTCATGCATTTATCACACAATAACCATCACGAGTGAACATTCAAATGAAAACGCTGAAAATCCACTTTGCCTGTGTGTGTGTGTGAACAGAAGGTCCAGAGGCCTGGGGCGGTGCTGTTCAGGCAGAGATTCATGACCTCGGTGCTGGCTGCGAAACAGAGGAACTGGACGGTTTTCTTTATTGGGACGGGAGACGGGCAGCTCATTAAGGTCTCAGTCTAAAGTATTTTATTATTTATTTATATAAATAAGTACATCCATTTTGGGAGGAAACAACACTAAGTTTTAATAAATAATTCAAAAACACAAGTGACACAGAGACATCTCTTGTTTCGGGTAAGACGAAACAAAACTAAAAGAGGAAAACAAAGCATGACGTCCTTTACTTTCACAGCAGTATCATCAGTGTTTATCAAGAGAGGAGCTGTTGTCAGATTTCATATTCAACTGAAAGGAAACTCCTCATATCTTCCTCAGATGTCTGATTGCTGCACCAGAGGCTGCAGTTTTCTCACATGATGAAAAACTCTGTTAGAAACAATGAGCCTCTTCATACTGAGTGTGTTTCACCACAAGTTCCAATAATCCCTAAAATCCCCGAGCGTTTCCTGCAGCTGAGGCCGAACAGAGGAAAAACTCCTCTGTTGATTCACTGCTCAAATATTGCTGTTAGTTAAAGGCACAATATGTAAAAGTGCATTGAATTGGGGACAATTTATGATCAAATGATAAAAAATGCATAAAATCTGACAATTGAGTCTACAAGGTTCTCATCATTGGACCCTTGCTGAGGACCCTTTAGACTCAACTGACACATGAACATGAAATAAGCGTTGAAACCAAAGAGAGCTGCTGAGAGGAACTGAATGTGCCTGGAAGAAATAGTTCCTCTTAAATGTGTAAATTTAAATAGATTTATGGTAAGTTTTGCAAAAGTGCGTGCCGGCAAAATATTCACAAGATGAAACGTGGCAACGTTCAGTGTTTTGCATATGAAAGGGGAGTGAACTGGGGTGAGTTAGCCTCGACTTCCAGGCCACTAAAGCATCTTCTGTACACATTTATGCACACGACATTTGTGATGCACAAATATGATGGCTGTTCAAGTCAAAATGGGACCAGTGTGCTACTTTAAAGGCTAATCTTACTCTTAAGTAAAATTTTTAGCCAAGTAATAACACTTGGTACTTGAGTTGGATGTTTCTGTCGTCTCTCCACCTCTGTGTGCCTCTTCCATGTTTCATTGCAAAGACAAACTGAAACCAGGAACCAAAACTAAATGACCGGGAGACTTTGGCTTCGACTGAACAGCCGCACTTACAGTTTTGTATTTATTCAAGCAGCCACTTGATGTTTTTGCTATCGCACATCAGGACGCACTTAGCAAAAAAGATGTTTCCTGTTTCAGCAGCAGTTACACATGTTTATGATCCAAGAATGACATCAGGAGGAGACATATTCTGAATATGTTAATTAGCAATCCAAACATTAAAACATTGTTCAATCTCATAAATAAATACAACAATAAATGTTCAAATAAAGGTGTCAGTAAATAAGCAACCAATTAGATCACAGTTGGCTTTTTCAAACTGAGCATAACAGAAGCTTCAATAACCTGATACAACTTTATTTATATTGAAATGTTTTCCTGCTCATCATCTTAATACCCGCACCTTCCATTCTGCATACAAAATCCTGATGCATTGTGGGATACACTTAGCCCTCGATGCCGCTCCGAACCAATATCTGGATAAAAGTTGGTTAAGTGTGGATTAAGTGCATTTGAGCTTGGGCTTCTTCAGAAATGGGACGGTCTTCCACACCTACTTTGTGGTGCACTCAAGACTGCAAGTGTGGGTACGAAGCCTTCACCAACCAGACTGCTGTGTGTCCATCAAGCTCAGTTGCATATTAATTTTCAACTTTTGCTTTTCCTGTTTGCCTCAAAAAACTGCGTCTGGCGTCCAACTACATGAGTAAGAGGAGGTTCGATGGCAGGGCAGTGTAGGGTTTCACATTAGTCCACATCTTGGGTAGTGATGTGGACAGTAAAACTAAGAGGAAACAACCGTAAAGTTTTCATACTGTGCAGACGGTCTGTTTCTGTTGTGAGCTGCACTTAACAGCTGTGGTTTTCCTCTGAATCAGAAGACAATGTGAGACGAGACCTCAGGAGACTTAATGCTGGCAGTCATTAGCTCTGGTCTTGGGGTCTCGACCTCTGAGTGATATCTGAACCTCAGTAATACCAGGAAATGCAGCCTGACTTCAGCAGAATCACCACAGCCATCAGCTGCGGCTGGATGTGTTGTTATGTCCGACATTTTGTCCGAGTCGTATTTGATAAAAGCCCTTCTGAATGTCGAAGTTTTTGAAAACAGAATAATTTAGTAAAGTGTTGTTGCCTGGACTTGTATTTCTGCAAACATTTCCCAGAGTAAACTTGGAGACAGAAACACTCATTGGTTGATTTAAACATTAGTGGGTGGAGCCAAAGAACCGCAGTTTTTATGGCTAAGTAACATCAGTGAAAATGAAGAATGTTGAGAGGAAGAAGTTAATATTATGAAGCCTATAGCACTGCGCTGCTAACTGAATAAATATAATCTAGCCATACTGAATTAGCTAGATTAGCTAGCTAGCCTAGCTGAACCTGCAAATTCAAGCTAGCCATACTAGGCTATAGCTGTCTTGGCAAGCTAGTTAGCTAGCTTCTGAATATCATGGTTATGAGTGAAAGAAATAAGGATATTGGGATTTATATTTTATATCCATTTTAATATTGAAGTTTTCCAGTTACCTATTTAGCGCTTTGAAAAACTATTGTTCTTTGGCCCCGCCCACTGAGGTTTATCTCAGCCAATGAGATTATCTGTGCCTCAGAGAAACATAATGCATGCATAATAAAAGTTGCAATCTTTATCCCAGCTTGCTGTGGATCGAGCCAAGCAGAGCGTCTGTCCCAGGGTGCTCTACAGGGCCGACAACGACCGCAGAGTGTTTCCCAAAATGCACCTGGATCAGAAGGATGGCAAACATGTGTACGTGGTGTTAGAAGATCAGGTAAGTTTCACCCTGTGAGCAACACTGGAAGATTTTGTAAATGCATTTCAATACAGAGAACGATGTGATTTTTTTGTCTGTCCGTATTAAACCTGCTCATACTAAAACAGCAGGATACGATACGTTAGCTTGGCTAATAACTGATTAATCCTCTCGCATTCTAAGTCAAACATATCTGACTCTTCAATAGCTCATGTGCAACTCACATTTGCTCGGTGCTGCTGAATGTTTGTGTGTGTTTTGTTCCAGATGAAGCGTTTTCCTGTGTCTCAATGCCAAAGCTACACGAGCCTGCAGGCCTGCTGGTCTGCACAGGATCCGTACTGTGGCTGGTGCGGGTCTGTGAAGAGGTTAGTCAGGTCACAGGAAGAGGTCGCCGTTTGAAAACCATCTGTAAACCGAACACAGCACACTCGTGTTGCATGTTTGCTTTAAACCTTGTCTGTAATTCAGACATTTATCGTTTGTCTTCATCCTCCAATTCAAATGATCATAAACTTAATTTATCCTGAACATGTGGCGTCTGCAGCTGCACATTTGAAGACGAGTGCCCAGATCCGGAGTGGTTGTCGATTCCTGACAATGCCCGTCAACAGAAAATGGTTTCTTACCAGCTTGAGAAGACGAGCAACGGCAAGGTATAAATAAAGAAATGAATTATTTTGAATTTCTGTGTGATTTGCAGATCGTCGTCCGAGTTCATTTCCCATTTCTACGCCCACATCTTCCTCTTCCTCAGGTCACACTGAGAATCCAGACCCACGTGAGCGTCAGCCGGCCGACGGAGATGCAATTCACCTGTGACTTCCACAAAGCAACCACTCAGCTGTGTACAGGGCCAGGCCAGTTCCCACAATGCACCTGTGTTCTCAGACTTCCTGAAGGAGGTCAGTGAAGAAAGCACTTGTGGTGCATGATGACTTTTCTCAGTCTTGTGCCTGTTCTGACATTTGTATTAGTTTCGCTTGCTTCTGAAAGTTCACTCAGACATTTCCGGCCTTTAAAAAAACACGAGATGTGAGTAATTTTGTGTTGTTTTGTTTATTTTCACACCTTAAACTACTTGAGGGATTTCACCTTTAGTAACCTGTGTGTGTAGCAGTCCTACAACATCTGTGTGGTTTATTTGGATGCTGGAGACAGATCCACATCTCTGTTCATGCTTAGAAACTCCTGAACTTTTATTTTTTATATTTGGAATCAAGTGTAGATTTTATTTTGGCCTTGGAACTGAACAGACTTGGTTTGTTCTGGTTTCTGACTTGTCTTTGTCTCTTTAATAATAGAGACTTAAACCTTCCTGGTGGAGTGGGTGTCATGTTTTTCACATGGTTGATATCTCTGTTTTGGAAGGAAACTCTTCAGTTCTGCTTCTGCAATCAGCTGCTGGCTCAACACTGTAAAATAACCATGTTAGCTAAAATGTTACCCTTCAACTCAAAAATTCCTATGAAGCCAAACCAAAGTGTGAAGATTTATAACTATAATTTCAACAGTACAAGTTGTTGTTTTTCTATATGCTGCTCAATAAAGAACTGAATAGATTGAATTCTCACTTTTCCTGGCTCAGTTTGGCTGAACTAAACCTTCATCTTGTTTTCTGTTGGCAGGCCTGGACGTCACAGTCACGATCAGACTTGGGAATGAGCCTCTGATAGAAAAACTGAAGTTAACCAACTGTTCTGAAATCAGAGGACCTGCAACTTCTGCCCTGTGAGTCTGCCAACATGTAATATCCTATAACATCCTGTAACATCCAATATGCTAGGAAGGTGGAACTGTCTGAACCAGCTTGGTGTGTGTGTGTGTGTGTGTGTGTAGATCCATTCAGTAACGTTGTAAGTAAAAGTGAATAGTGTGATAAGGTAGATTTGTAAACTGTCTCGTTAGCATAGCATACCTTCACCTGACAGCTAACTTTGTTAGCATGCTTATTAGCTGCAGCAGGTTAGCAATTAGCCGGTGTAGGTAGGTAGTACTTTCCTCAGTCAGATTTCCTACAGGTTACACTCGCTCCTCCTCAGCTCCGACCTCTCGTCCACATTTGGGCACTTTTCCAAAAACCAAACATGGTGACGCCGTAAAGCCAAACTCGCGGCCTAAAAACAGCAGCCCAGAAAGCAGTGGGTGACATGCTAAAGCTAACACTATCCTGTTGTGTGGATGAACTGAATAAATGTGTATAAAGTGTAGTGAAGCTTTTACAGACCATCTAGGGACTGATAACACATTATTACTAGCAACACTCCCATGATGCATGATGCTCCATTTTTGTCAAAATCCTCTTAGTTGATGATGTCATGATGCAAGAAATCGTGCAGAAGTAGCAAATCCCAAGTTTCCAAGTAGTAAATACGACTAAGAAGAAGACATCAATGTTCAGGGAGCTTGTAGTAATGATAATAATATATCATGAACACACTATATGCTCCTAATAAGCTGAAGACCTCCAGCATGGCTGCCACTGACCTGAAAATTTTCATAATCATGCGACTTTATGATCTTTGCATTGAAGTCAATAACAATGATATTCGATTTTGATATTAGTATATATATTGATATATATATTTTCTAATAGCACCTGATCACGTGTGTTTTCTGTTCAGGTGTCGTCGGTGCATTGCAGCTGGATGTGGCTGGAGCAACAACGTCTGTTCCTGGGCGACTACAGGAGCCGTGAATGTAATAACACACTTCCTCTTCCTCTAACAGACACTTCTCCAGACTGGAGCTACATATACCATAAAAGTGACCAGGAAGGCATTTTATTGTTTATAACATCCAAAAGTATACAGATCATGCAACAAATAATAGTACATTTTACAAGCAATTACAATAATTTTCATATTACTGCAAGGTAAAGCCGTGCACCTGGTCCAGCAGGAGTGGAAGAATAACTGTATACAAAAATATTTTAATATCAGTACTTTTACTTCCATATTAATTTAATTTAGAAACATTAGCATGATTACTATAAAAGAACAAGATTAACACTGACAAGCCTGTCAGACTCCACGCTGCGTTTTGCATTGAGAGCCACCAGGTGGGCTTTTATAGCAAATCTCTGCATAAACATAATATTATTTAGGTTTGAAAACTGTTTCTCACTT
Source organism: Holocentrus rufus (assembly GCA_900302615.1). NCBI lineage: Eukaryota > Metazoa > Chordata > Actinopteri > Holocentriformes > Holocentridae > Holocentrus > Holocentrus rufus. The sequence goes on from OMLF01020259.1 coordinate 23,739, forward strand.
TGCTGTGGACAGTTTTCTGAAATACGCACATTTGATACTACCAGATAGATTGCCAGAAATATTTGTGAAAATCCTGTATTAAAAATTCTACTTAAAAAACTACAATATTTGAAATGTAGTGCAGTAAAATGTCACAAAAAATTGTAATACTCTCGTTAAGTTACAAAAGTAAATGTATGATGTTATTTTCCAGTGCAGGTCATATTCAGTGTAATCTGTTCCCATCAGTGCCGTCACTCTTGCAGCATGCCGTGTTTCTTAATTTCACCTCTCACTTCCTCCAGCAGGACGGTGTGTGCGAAGCGTCTGAGTCACACATGGAATTCTCAGTAAGTCTGAAGCTCCTCACATCACAGCTGCACAGCGCTGACCATGACTCAGTTTTCTGCTTGAATGGTGTGACAGCACACAGGGTTTTTGTTTTTTGTGTTTTTCCTCAGTATTTTTGATTTTTCACCAAACGATTTTATTTTTTAAATAAGGTAAAATTTTGTCTGTCCACCTCATATCCCCATTTTCATTGTTGTGATTGTATTTCCAGTTGTTGGACTTCATGGCATAGCTAGCGTGGATAAATCTTAAACCGTAGAAACAATGCATTTATGGAGAAAATTAAGTACCTTGCCCATGGTCCTTGCATTAAAATTAATTGTGAAGTTTAAAAAAGAAATTAACATTAGTGATTTGCATTGTTTGATTAATAATTGATGGACTTTGATAGACCCACTGCTACACATTGCACTGGAAATTTAAAGACAAAAGTAGCAAGATAATCAGGAAAACACAGTCTCTGTCAACAGTTTAATTTATTGTTCTATATCAGTGCTCACTAATACATTCAGCTCATATAAAACTTAACATAGCTAAACATACCAACAATAAGCTAACAGCTTCACTAAATAGTTATGTTAAGCTAACTGTGTTAGCCGTTAGCCGCTGCCTTTTTAAAATCCCAGTTGCTTCAAAACTGTTGTGATTATTTTGTAGCAGTTGCTGCTGGTGTCAATGTTAAAAGCAAACTGAGCTAGCCAGGCCATTTTTGTGTAGATATTTTTGATATTTAATCCATTTTGGCAAATCCATGTCTACAATGTCGTGGTTCAAGATGAATGACGTTAGCTAAATCAGCTAGTAGCATTTCTGTTGCTAGGCTGTTCCAGATATCAGTCCGACCCAAAAGAAAACACTGCAGGCAAAAAATGTTTATTTTCAGAGCAAATCTCTCCCTAAATGGATTCTCTCTCCCCGTTTTTTAAATAGGC
>OMLF01020261.1:0-17297 GCA_900302615.1 Holocentrus rufus
AGAGCAGCATCAGCATCACCGGAATGAGTAACAGTGCGCAACTGGGAGCAGAGACTACACCAACGGGAGGCGTGTTTGTTTCTGTTCTGTCCATTTACCAGCCTGTTTCTGCGGCTCTGCTGAACCTGTGAACGTACTCATGAGGACGTAAAGGTGGCAAAAAAACCAACACGGACACTTTTCACCAGGATCCACTGAAAAGGGAGCCATGGATTATGTAAAAAGCTACAGTAGCACTTATCTCACCATCGTCGTTTTGATAAGTAAGTTGCTTCATTTATGCATGACAGTTCCTCCGTTGAAGATTAGCCAAATGTTTGACAAATGTGACTAATGATCTCATGTTTAATCGCACTAAAAGTTTTTCCCGTCTTTAGTTCCCACTTCAATTTTTCACTGTGAAGGTTGAATGAATCAATTTGCCAACAATGTGCCCAATTAATTACAACAGCAGCTGCTGTACACTGCTGCGCGCAGCCAGCGCCGCGCGCCTTATCGTGTCACTCCACTTCAATTAATTGGGATCAGCAGTTCAGTATTAGAGCAGTTAGACCCAATCTACTACAGTTTGATTTCATTTCTCTGAGTGGCGGTGAGTATAACTCCCTCATTTCCAATGCGCACTCCTGTTGGAAAAAGGGGAAGTGGTTTTCACATTCACTTTCAAAACGGTATTATTCAAGGTGTCACTCTCCTGGGGCAACCGTAAAGGAATTTAATTTGCATTAATTACATCAAAGCCAGACAGCTAAGCTTAGCAAGAAATGCACACCGTAGATTTTCCTACAGTTTTACAGACAGTTAAAGTGCAAAGTTGGTTTGTTATCCTATTGTTCTGTTTGACTGATGGTTTTTGTTCTAACGAACCACTAAATAATAAATAATAAATAATATCACTTGGAACCTCATATTCAGAATACCTTAAGTGATTTGAACAGGTTTATAACACACCTCACATTTTTTGCCATTTTATTAACCACAATGTAAAATATGTCTTCAGGTGGAAATATGTTTTTCTCATATGTGTTCAAAACTTTATCCCATAAATTGAGAGTAATGAACAACAAGTCAACTATCAGCACATTAAAACCACAATGGTTGTTCACAGTGTCACTGGAGAGGACCCATCACTTCAGCTGGCACCATAACACAGCATTTGGTCCCCTTTTTTCCATTTCAAATCCATTATTAACACTGTTTTCTGGGCAAGACAATGTTTATTCATGCTCTTCAATTAGCATACCTGATCAGACATCATGTCATGTGAAGAGTTTGCGGTTTTAGAACCAGCAAATTAAACCTCAAATGCATGTCAAATGGACTCGGGGCAAGAAATTATGATGAGCTCACTTGGATTCACCATAGCAGGCCTGCTAGCATCACTGTGATTAATCTGACTTAAATATTCACATGGAATTCATTAGTTCATCTCCGGCATGTTGATTCCAGATCTTGATCATCAGTCTGTTTTGACCCACATCCAAGTTTTCATGGCAAATCTTCAGTTTCTGAGAGAGACGTTAGCAGCCTTTTGGAAGTGCACATATGTTAGTGATTTTTATACAAATTGTCACAGATTAATGTGTTTATATGTTAAGAGATATCAGTGCTGGTTGAATTTCAGTATTACTGTGGGTTTTTTTGGTTTTTAAATACTGATAGCTTGTTGCTCCCTCTAGTGGTTCAGTTCACCCTCCTGGAAAGTTGTTTCACAGCAGGTGAATAAAGGTGGCAGATTGACATCACTCTGTCTCCCTGGCACGCGGTGTTTGGTCTCTGTTGGCTTTGTTGTGATGTTGTGAGAGGGATAATGCAGTCAACCCAGGAAGCCAGTTTCATGCCCTGGCTCCATTACTTTGCACAATATGACGTCATACAGTAGATACAGTTTGGGAATTACCATCCCTGCTCTGGACTGTGTTCTCTGTTCCCTCCTCTGCAGCTGTAACATCTGTGCCAAATGCTAAATCTGCACTGTTGCATCTTTCATAATGGCACCGAGGGGAAAACAGCCAAATCTTGACTGTGCAGTAACTCTTGTAAGAGTTTCTTTGCACACTGACTCACACCATCATTATTATCAAATGCGTATAGGAAACTGCTTGCCAGTTTCCTAAAAATGAGCACTGGCAAAATAAATAAATCTGTGCCTATACGGTGTATTTTTAGGCATGCAACCTTGTTATAGTGCAGCATTTTCTCATAAAAGCAGGTTTTAAATGAGACCGCAAGAATTGCATGTATGGATCTCAATTTAAAATTCAGCATTGAGGCCCTGGTTTGGATTTGGCTTCAGCTTTTAGTATTATTGAAGAAGATAATGCCTGGCCTAAGCACAGACTCCAAACCTGATTTGAGGTTACTTCAGGGAATATCGTTAATTTATATCGAAATCTGTAAAGCTCTTAGTGGATGACTGAGTGGTGCAATCAGCATATGCACTTAAGAAGTCAATAGGTGAGAGTCTGGTTCTTGTAATAACAACTGTCTGATTTTGTTTGATCATTGATTTGATGCCAGTTCATGTCGCACACTGTGAATACTTATCAGGAGGAGTCTCCAGCCTTAATGACTCTACTCAAATCAATCATTTGTGTTTGTTTTTGCGCCTTTTCAAAACCCGTGTGTCTCTATAAATGTTATAAAGAAGGGCCTGATCGCACACTGCCATACCAAAGCAATTCAGTAAATCACCTCATCAGGCGGTGATTAGATTTTATCCAGTGTGGACCTTTGGGAGCTGATGTTGTGAAATATCTCCGGAAAACAAATACGCAGCTCCAATGTTTACTTTCTGTTTGATATGATTTGGGTCAGTTTAATTCAGCTTTTTGAATTTAAGTGTTAAATTAAGATTAAATGACACCTACTAACTTTTCTTTTTTCTTTTTTGGAAACAAATACAACATGAAAGCTTGACCCTTATTTCACCCACCTCTGAGAAATAAGAGTTTAGTAGGGGTAAATTGATTTGTCTTAGCTCCAAGCATGGCGGAGAAGTAGGAAAAACACTCAGAATATCTTCACAGCCAGAATCTTGCTGGCAAGTTATAAAATCACTCAGTTACATTTTTTTTTTTTTTTGCAGTTGCATTTGTGTGGTTTTTCTCACTTGTCTCATTTTTATGCTGGTAATCCTTGGCCTGCATACTCTCAGAGTGCATTTCTCTGGCAGGCTATCGGGACGGGCCTCATTAGAGAGTGTGAATTGGTGTTTATGCTAATCCATCTGATGAACCAGTCTGCACCACAAAGACCAGGAGAGGCTATCTCGTCCTGTGTCCTTGCACAGATACTGGATGAGTGCCTAGAGTTTGTTACTCAGGTCTGGTTGGAGTGCGATGGTGTGCCCGCAGTCTGCGATCAGAGAGAGGCTGCAGATCAAAGCTTTGCTCGGGGCGTCACTCTGCTGGCTGGTTGACAGACACATGAACATGCAGCTGTGCGTCTCTCACATGTGCGAGGGCGACAACAGGTCGAGACAAAGCCTGTCAGAAGTCTAAAGTTTTTTTTTTCGACTATTGATATTGAAAAATAATATAGAGCAAGAGATAAAGAAATAGAAAAAAAAGAGAGAGAAGAAAAAAATTGCAAGAAGACATTCAGAGCCAACGTGGTTCAGCAAAGGAGCTACAAGAAATACGAAACACGTGCGAGATCTCAGATTTGGCAAGGGATGATAAAGGTGCAGTATGTCTCTTTTTGTCTCCTGAAGGTAAAACAAAAGCAGCATTCAAGCCAAGAGGTAAAACAAAAGAGAACTGTGTTTACAGGTTTGGGGCTCACACTGTTCATTGTGTGTTAGTGAGATTTTTCAGTTATTTTCAGTTAAAAGGGAAAAGTCCCCTTTTCTTTCTTCATTCATTTTTTTTGTTCAGATGCTGAGCAAATGTGCAGATGGTTGGTGGATCTGATGACTTTTCTTAATTGTAACTCTTTATTTAATGAACAGTTAGTAATACAAAATGACTGCACGACTTATTACCTCAGTTTTATAGCTGAATATTGACAGTAAGACTGGAAAAGATTGCAAGCAATTTTGGAAAACAGGAGAATATGTTGAAAGATAGATTGTGCTCATGCATCCCTTCTTCATAGCTGGATTTCATTAGCTGAAATCAAACTGTCTTGTAAATGTGCTGCTTAGGAATGGAGCAGATGGAAATGAATTTCCTGGGATTTATTTATAGATAAAACTAAGACCACAGTTTTCCATATCTCTGCAGACAAAGTTATTGAGGATAATGGTTGGAAATTGTGAAGTTCTCCATATTGATGCTGCACAGGTGGGTGTGGACTGGACAAAATCACACACGCACGTGCGCACGCACACACACACATACACACACACACAGTGGTTGGCCTCTAACCTCTTCTTCCATTCTACCCTCATGTAAATTAGAGGGATTTACAACATCAGAGTTGTTAATGTTCATTTAGCGTCTGTATACATGTTGATTATGAGCACACATTACGTCATTATGTCTGAACATATGTTCACCAGGCATATATTAACCACATTGTTCAAAGTGAAGGCAGTTTGTACTTCACCATTGTGGTCCCTTGCTGCTTTGTTGCATAAACAGTGGCCAGAAGCTCACAAATACCAGTTGTGCTCATAATGCAGCTCTGATAGAGTTGCAGAAAAATCCTAATAAAGGTATTAGCATCTCCTCTGTGTCTGTGGCCTGTCCTGTCCTGTACAACACAACGCTGGAGTAGATCTGCTTGCAACAAAACTTAAAAGAGAACCTGTGAAATTCTCAAAATGATCCAAAGCACTTGCATTATATTATTTATTAAACTGGTGTGAGGAAAGTATTAAAAGTGATGTAAATGATTGTTCATAGTTCAAACGTTTCGGATATGCACTCAACCATTCAATACAAACTGAATAGCTAATGGCACAGAATAGCTAAATAGAAGCAGCTGACGAAGCGAATGATGCTGGCTTATTAAAGAGTTATTCAAGCTGTCATACAGTATGTGGGAACTGTCACCTTCTCTGACTGTCTTTTACATCTTCTAACATCTGTGCAGCTGCTGTCCTCAACAGCGTTTTTTTTTTTTTTTTTCCTTGGTTTTTCTGGACATGACAGGGAGCTAACTTAGGGCCAGATAGCCTTCCACATTTCAAGGACTCTCCTTCACATATGCTGAAGGAAAAAAAAACAACAACCTGGGAGTGACTTGACATCCTTGAAGGAAAACAGGCCCTTGTTCGAAAGTAAAAAAGACAAAACAGAATCGCATGGTGTCCAGTGTCAAAGATTTAAGTTCAATTTGCTGCATTCAAGTACATTCAGTTACTATGGTTCAGTCTGCTGTAGTTTAGTTTAAGCAATTTCCCTGCGGGGATCAATAAAGTTTTCTGAATCTGAATCTTATGAATTGGTGCCATACACCAATGTTGTGAATTACTTTACTAGTTTTTCTTATTATTATGAATCTGTTAGAATGGATTTTGGTCAGTGGTAGAGAATAGAGTAGAAACAGCCGTTCAGATGCTCCTGTGCCCTTTGGCTGACAAGTTTCAAAGACACAGTGAGAGGCTCAATTGTTGTGTGCATCCGTCTAAGACAACAGTCATACCAAGGGTCAAATGTTTGGGTTTCTCTGGCAGTGCTGGGGGGCTCACTTGGGCATTCTTGTTTGAATAACAGGCAGACATCTTGTTACCAGGAGACATTTTAATAAATTTGACCTTGTGTTTTCAGTTTGTTTCCTGTTTCTGGGAACATTGCCTCACCACATTGTCAAAGAGAATCAGCCTTAAGTTACTGAGTAGCAGCTTTTATTCATGTCCACTAAAGCAAAGCAGTGACTCATAAAGCAAACGGCACTGACGCTGGGTGGTCGCAATAATATTCGGGGCTAATTTATGCCTCACCATTGCTTTGAAAGATGTAGTTTATAAGTGAGCGCTCCGAGTGTGTCCACTCCTCCCTTAATATACAGCGCAGTACTAGACACTCATGATTGATCACTAGAGGAAGGTTAGTTTACCCTGCCAGTCAAACTAAGTGGTATGACTTGCAGTTGCAGATGAGAAGGGTTACAGTCCCCACTTCCTCTGGAGGCATCAGCAGAGGGAAGCTGGTGCTGCAGCAGGACGGCCACGGGTAGCTGGTAGAACTCATATTTTTAAAACTGCTGAAATGCCTTTTAGCACTTTACTGAATTTAAATTCAGCACAGCACTGCACCTGTGTTTTTTTATGAACAGCACATGCAAGTAATATTCATTACACAAAATGATGCTTGCTTTTTGCAGCATGACTGCAAAAACCAATTTGTTATAAAAACTTTTTTTTTTTCCCACAAGTCATGTCCTCGTGCCGAATGACTGCATCTCCATCAGAACAGTTACTTTGCAAATTTACTGAAAGCTATGCTGTGTTGCTCTTGCTTTTGGGCAAAGTTCCACATGTATGCACAATTACATGTAAAGTTGTCTATTCTATTCTATTCTATTCTAGTAGTAGCAGCAAAACCTTGAGCCTGACATTTACGAATAAACAGTTCATCTTTATTAGAAAATGCTACACAAGCTAGATCAATATATAAAAGTGTTTGGCCATCAGTTTTTAATGCAGTACTCATCAAAGCATCTGTTTCTCATGTACTGTGCACAAGTCTGCTACGTTCTCCAAATTCACCTTGAAACAAAATGCTTATTTCTTGACGGTATGCTTAATGGTTGTGTCAGAAACTGAAAAAGAGCATGTCTGTCCAAAAAGTGAAGTGATGTTGCAGGGCATTTTTGTTGAAAAAGAAATGTCTGAGAAGCGCCTGCCTATGGTATACCATCTAATTCAAGCCAAGCTGCAACCAATTAAATTATAAATTGAGTTATGGGACTTAATTCTTTTGCAAATGCCAAAAGCCTGATTCACTGCACATGGATGGTCCTTCAGAAGTGTGTCTGGATGGAGACAGACGTTTATGGCCTCAACAGCGCTACTTATATTTTAACTTTGGCATGCGCGGCTGTTGTCTAGTAAGTGCCATAAAGTGCCATAATGCAAGTTATGTCCAAGAGGGAATGAATCTTTTGGCTTTACTGGACCTCAACACAGATTTAAAGGAGCAAATAAGTATGAAATAGTTTAATTAGTTTACTTTTGGAAAAGCAGGAAAGACCTTTGTCTGCAGAGAGGCCTGGCTGAATAGCTTTAAAAAGGAGAGAGAGCTTCTGTTTTGCAAATAAGGGGGGGAGATATGCATTTCTATAATCTTGTTTATTTACCTCAAGTAGTTTTCAACAACAGCTTAGCAGCTCTACTTGACAGGGATCGTTTTCTGCAAGGATTCATCCTCTGGCTATTTTTCAAATGTCTCTAGATTGTCACACTGAGGAAAAACCCTCATTTTGAAAAGTGGAAATTCCACTATCTGAGAATGTATTTTGAGTCTTGCTTGTCTAATGATTTAATGCTCATTAAACAAGCAGCAACATTTTGAAACATGTCCAGTACAAAAGAGACACCCGATTTTTTATTTCCCATGAGTGCTGTTGCATCTTGGCCTTTTTTCATGTTTATTGTTGAGCTGAATGACTCCAGTATCATAAACGAAGGCTTTGAAGCACTTCAAATTAAATACTACTAAAGTACTGCTGATGTTCTGAAATGAGACTCTGTATAATGACACTCTGTATAATGAGACTCTGTATAATGTAATGTATACGACTCTTTCCAGTCAAATTGACAGCACAGTCATAGTGTTACCTACCCCGGTCTAATCGCCCCTGTATATCCCCACCATTGCTGCTTTGAATGCCTCGGCCCTGAACACACTGTGGACGGCGTTGGAGATCTGTTGGAGTGAGTGGATTGTCACACTCTGCTGATGGTTAAACACCAAGCAAAGATGGGAACCTTTCCAGCAATGTTGGTTAGGAAGTAGGAAACCTAACAAAATTTTCCACCTGGTGGCCCAGTCAGCCTGGGTACAGTTTGTTTCCGACACGACAGGCCTCTTTGTCAACCAAGGATGTTCACTTTGTGTCCCATCTTGCAGAGCGAATGAACACGCTCTGGGCATGTCTGCTGGAACCCAGACAGGTCTGTCATGTACCTTCTGGTTCTTAGCAGCGCACACGATGGTTCCACTAGGGCTGCTACATATGAGACACACACAGATTTAGTTTGCCGGTCTGCGTTTGGACCCAAAAGGGCACAAGCGACTGCTTCATTGAGGGAATGGAGATGATGAGGATGGTGATGGTGTAGCTGGCAAGCCCCCATCTAAAGAGAGACTTACCTGCTGGCCATGTGAGGAGATGCAGACAAAAATACATGCTGAGTACATGCATACAAATTTCAGGCTGCAGGGTGAGATTATGAGTGTTTAAGCCAATAGAGCCCCATTAGAGGCCTCAACCTGTGATCATAGAACTAGAGGTACAATGTGTAACTGTTGTTCTTGACTTCTCTCAACCATAATAAGTGAAGTAAGTCATGTGACGCTTTACATATTCATTTTTTGCTTGTTTATTTGCATTTGGTCAAAACACCAAGTATCTTAGATACACAGAGTAGGTAATTTGGTACTCTGAAAGTTTCCAGCTGTCGACAGTAGCCCAGTGATTGAATAGCGGTGACCTAACCCAAAGCAAAGGCCAAACATTTGTTTGGATTTCTACTGTTTCCGAAGCATGTCAGCAGCCACAGTGAATCTGAGTAATTCCGCAAATTCCCAAATGTTTGTTCTTTTATTTGGCTGCATTAAACCTCAGAGCTGTATAAAAACACATTATAGCCAATTTGGCAGCCTTCAGAGAGTTTTGAGTGCCTCTGTACATGTCTATTAGCCCCAGTTTTTAATCACACTGCAGATGACTGAAATTAAATACGCAGATTTATGGTTGAGCATAGTGCAGGTATGTACAAGTGGTTTCTCAATTATGTGGTGTGTGTTTGTGTGTGGACATGTGTGTGCCTCAATTTAGGAGCTGCTAAAAGTGAAGAGAAATGAAATGTGAGCATTCAACAAGTGATTGGTTTATAATTTGCACAGCAGGTTTAGGTGGTTTGTTCTTTTGCAGAAATAATCACGCTGGATGATGTCTCTACATTCAGTGATTTCTGTCCGACTGGATTATATCTAGCATGTAGCATATCCCTCTGGTAGAAAGATCAACATGCTTTTTTTTTTGTCCAAGTTAAATACCAGACTTTGAAAGCCCTATAGCGGGACAGAGTAAAGCAGTGTTCTGTGATGTGAAGGGCTTTTCACAGAGACGCATCATCTCACAGATTCCTCTTAGTCCCTAATAACATTTTAGAAATATTTCACTGCTTGAAATGTCACAAACTGCATTTATAATACAACTACAGGACAGCATTGAAATGGCAAAGCAGCTCAAGATTGTGCAAGTCTGAACCATTTTACGCTTGCCACATCTGCCATCAAAGCTAGTGAGGATATGAACTCAAGTACAACATATGACTTACAGTACGCATTTAAGAGAGATTGATTAGATTATATTGAACTTTGTGAATCCCTGTGAGGAAATTAGATTTATAAGGCAACATGAGGACATATAAATGGTGAACAAGTGGCAGACCTTAAATTCATTGTACAAATAGCAGTGATGGATGATATTTTCCTGGTAGGTCAGTTTGACCTCACACGAATAACTAATAGGCTAATATGCTTCACAACAAGGTGCATGTTGAATAAGTGTTGAACAGGTACAGCCTCATTTTTTAGCAGCACTGGTCTCCATCAGACAAAATAAAATGCTAAGAAAGGGGATAATCTACTTCACACAGCAAGTTTACTTGCCCAGCTCCATGTGAGCCTTCACCAAAACAACAAAATAAACAGAAACTGGTTCTTTAGAGTTTCACAAAGGGCAAAAAATAAACCCACACAGCTCTGAAGTTTTTTTGTCCAAATGTCCAATGTTTACCATATTATCTCCCCATTCACAGATCCAGTGGATCATATAAAATTCCACTTTCGCATTTGTATGTACCACTTCATTGGGCAGTTCAAGTGTGCTCTTCCTGTAATTGGATTATGCTGTTTGAGCTGTTTGGAGTAATTTGTGGTCAGTTTTTGCTGTTTTGAAACTCTAAAGAACCAGTTTCCAGGCCCCCCCCAGTTGTTTTGGAGAAAGCAGACATGGAGCTGCACTAGCAAACTTGCTGTGTGTTATGTGAACATACAAACTACATTGGTGTTTCAGCTGGTTAATGAGGGTGAGTCCACAGGAAAAATTTTAATGCTGGAATCAAGGGGATTACTTTTGGTATTTCAGCTCATGAAAGGGAAACTCAACATGAGTGCCTGTTGCTTTACACTATAGCGTATTGCATATTACATCTTGTTTCTTTTTTGCTTTTATTCAATTTGATGTCCTGTTTTCTGTCCTGTTTATTCTCAGCCTTTTATTAGCCTTCTGCTGTTTCTGATACCCTCAGTTGAAATATGTAAATATAATTTGAATATCAATCCAGAACATTGCTCCTTGTCTATGTAGGCCTGCTACATTTGTCAGCTGTGATGACACTTTTAAAAAGCATGTCATTTTTTTTCAATTCACCAATGTGACTAGTTTGAGACCACAAGAATTGCTGTTTTTAACCCAGCATGTGTCAATAGCACCACATATTGAATCAATACATGTTCTTGCCAACATATCATGTTGTGTTGACAAGTCACCGCTTGACACATGAACACATGAAATTGATCTGGTTTGCAGGTATGCGTGCATGTGCTTGCTTGTGTGTGCACGTCTCTGTGCGGTACATGTGTATGGGAGCGTTTCCACCATATGCATGTGGAAAGCGTCTCCTCTCCAAAGATCAGCCTCCCCGTGTCTTAGCGCGGCTCCCCTTTGTCTCAGTCCAGCTCACCGCAGCCTGACAGAGTACAGTGGGTTCATATTCGGGGTTGACCATAACTGCACTTCTTTGACTTGAGATCAAATGTAATAGGCCAACAAAACATTTAATGCATACATCATACATCACTTCACATGGATTAAGCCCAATTGTTTTGAAAAGCAATTAGGCCATGTTACATGTTTCTGAACCCAGAAACCCGCATTGCATTAGTTATTTCCCATTTTAAACACATGTGAATAGACATTATTGTGTTTTTTCTGTGTAAGATAAAATATACTAAATATTATGTCTCCGGGCAGTAAGATGGATTTCAAGTTTAATTACCCAGATCCTGTCAGTATGAAAGTATTCTTTGAGGAGACAAGAATAATGGGATTGCATTTTGGAGTATGTAGAAAGTGTTTCTTATTGGCTAAAAATATTGGCTGAATGAAGCTCTTTACTTGGCATATGAATCAGTGTATATTAATCAGATGGTGTTGTTTATTTTTGTTCTGCCAAAAATGTTTTATCAAAACTTGTAAGTCCTTAAAATTGCTAACAAGATCCATATGCACCGGTGCTTTTTCCAAATGCAAGCGTGCAAGTGTTTTGGCTATTCTGAGGCCATCACACCTGCAATTGTTTTTCTTTCCTTTAACTGTCTTTGTTCAACTATGGTGATGAATGAGAGCTGCTGGACAAGCATCCCCATGTTAGAAAAACATCATCACATCTAAATTGAAATCCATTTGTAATTGCTTGTCGATGTAATTGTCCATGTCAAGCTACTGCATGTGTTGCACCCTGGAAGTTCAACTCTCCACCCACCTTTTGGGAATAATTATGGATTGAATTCTAAGTTTTAGTTTTCATGTCACGCAAGTTTTGCCTGCGTTGTGGTCGTTACGGCTAACGTGCGTCCTTGTTCTTGGTGAGCAGGGCACGCTCAGCGAACCGCTGCGTGGTCTGATCATCTGCTGGCAGTCAGGCTCTTTATCTTCCTCTATCTCTCCTCACAATGTTCTCTGAAACCAATTTGTGGGTGATTCACTGTGTGAAAGAGTGCAACATCCATCCAAGCACATGTACTTTTCTCACCACAGTTGCTCAGATATGAGGGAGGGGGGGGCGCGCACTGGGTAGCATTGTAATTTCAAATTAACGTCGTCTCTGCTGTTGTCACTGTAGCACCATCTGCCCCCTGACTGTGTCACGAAATCGATGCCCTCCTCTCTTGAATGTAACCACTGACATTAAGATAGAGGCTGTCACGTGAAATGTCCAAGATTTTGCTCATTTTGCCAACTTTTTGCCTCTGACAGCTTGGGTCTAGAATCTGCCTCTTACATCACTCGCAGTGCTTTGATCATATGGTGTTTTATGCCAGCCCGTGCCTGCTCTCCTAAGACAACAATGTAACACCTTAACCCCTCTCTGTGATTATGCGTGCATTGTTGACGCAATGGGTAGCACCTGTTCTGTCGGGTGAGAGGTACTCTATTTAGTATTTTTGGCTCTTATTTTCTCGTTCCATCAAGAAAGAACCACAGATGTGTTCGAATAAAAGTAGAGTCATGTAAGCAATTAGAAAGCCTTAAAAAAAAGTCTGGTTTACGAGGGTAATCTTATCTTAAATCTTACACTCAAAATGTAATACTAAGGATTTATGTGACCTCCAATACTAGAGGCTGTATCTATCCCTGAATATGTGTTTGTGTGTGTGTGTGTGTGTGTGTGTGTATGACTCTCTCTTTTCTTCTCTCTGTGCCCCATGTCATTGAACCCCCCCTCTAAGCCGCCATCTGTCTTTGTACCTAATGCTGCGACGTTGTCATGGGATGTTTTAAACCATCTACAATCCATTCAGCTGTCATGTGTCTCCCCAGTGGAAATAAGGCAGGAGGACTTGGAGGGGATGAAGGATCGGGTTTGTTAGGCAGGCGGAGAGACGATGTTTCACTCCCCGTGGATGGTGACTCAAGTTTAAAGCTAAGGGAAACGTGCGAAAGGAGAAGTGTAATTTGTCTTCAGTTATGTTGTTTTGCTTCCTTTCGGGGTTTAATACAGACCGCCAGGGTTTGAAGCAAAAAAGCAGCATTGGGTGATTTTACCCAGAACTGTTTCATGTCAGGTTTTCAACAAGCGGGATTGTTCCAGCACCAGCAGACCGACCTGGAAAGCAAATCAAAGTCTGTTCTTTCATTACGTATCGAGTGCAGTGACCACCTCTGTATTTTTGCGCACTGTCCATCAGATGTTAACCAGATGGCCTCTCGGTCCTGTGACTGTGACTCGCCAGCTGCAGTATGAGTGTATAAACATAAATAAGTTGCAACATTAGTGGTTTGCAATATTTTTTTTTAATAGCTAACATCACAGCTAACATCAGGGCATTTATGTCTGTGTACTTTTCCATGAGCCTTTGAGTGGTGATGTGCCACTCATTTTGTTGCATAAGAGCAGAGAAAACCATTTAAATTGAGGGTAAACATTTAGCTGGCAGCAGGAAACATGTTATTATCAGCACGCTGGACGGCTGAGTGAACAAATGGTTGCTACGGCGTGTCTCCTGACATGTGTCGTTTTTGATGGAGTTGAAAGCAAGGGTCAAAACCTGTCTACCAGAACATCCTAACAGCAGGTTTTAGTCAACCCAGTGCTTCAGATGCTTCAAATTCCTCATGTCCATGTGGAATTGTATAGATGTGACTCATCTTACTGCCATATACCAGCTAAGGCATTCCAGATAAATCTGCAAATCTGCATCCACCCCGGCCTCAGCTGCAGCTTACACCTCTTAGCCCTCTCCAAAATCAGTGTCTGCACCCATTTAATGTCCTCTCTGGTCTTTCAAACCTCAAAATTAAAAAACAAACAAAAAAAAAGAACAGTAGCTGTTCAATTTTCCCAGGGCTTTAAGTAACAGGCTGGGCCTGTGTTTATTGACATCTTAAACTTGTGTGTTGCGCCCACACATTTTTTAAAGGTTCGTTGGAAATGCTTTATTTAGTGGTTTTTATAGTTTTCCACATTTCTGCATTTTTCTCAAGGTGCAAAAACCACACACACCCAGTTCAAAGTGAATGTTCAAAGTTTCACCATTTCAGTGCACAATTACATGCTTTGAATTTCTATCAAGAAAGATTTTCTCATTATTCACTGAGTGAAAAACTTCACATGCGTTTCTGAAAATGAAACAGAGATTTGATTGTCAAAGCAATGAAAGTTTAGAATTGTTTTCATTCAGTCATCCAGCATTCGTGAGTCTAGTGTGATAACTCACACTACACTACTCATTGCAGAGATGGTGAAGATTGGATTTGATCATGTTAAGGGTCTCAAACAGATGTCAAAATTTAAGTACATTTGATATATAATTTCCCCACAGGGATCAATAAAGTGTTCTGATTCTGATTCCAATATAAGGACTCACAAATGAAAGTGCAATTTTGTATTTAGCCTTTAAATCAGGGTGCAGTTTACCTCTGAAGTGTTAGTGTTTGAATGTGTGACCTGACAGTCAGTATTCATGTGTTCATTTTCCAAGACGCTTGGTAAATAGGGGACCAGATCTCTTTTGGTCAGATATTTGTGTGGTGTTAACTACTTCACTGAGAGGAAACCAGAACACAGAGAGATTAAAAGGAAAAAGATGTGAGAAAGCTGAGAGAAAACAAAAAAATAACAAATAAACAGAAAGGTTTAAATGAGGAGAGCAGAGGAGAGGAGAAGAGGCATGTTGTTGCCAGCCAAGTCTATCATGTTGTAAAGCGGCCCTGGCATCTTTTCTGCTGCTTCTTTTGCCAGAAAAACATCAGATGTGCTCTGTTTCCTGCACTTCTCAACACCTGCAGCTTCCAGGAGAGAGTCACAGCCTTCAACCAGCCTGAGCCTCGACAGTACCACCTCACTTTTGTCCCTTGTCATTACCCCCTTTTTCAAATGTAACAGCGCTTTACCTGCAGCACCACCCTAATCCGGTCTAGATTACAGCCAACACCCACAGTTTAGGACACAGTATCTCTGACTCTAAGACAGGACACAGTCTTCAATCAGTTTTCAGATTTCAGATTTTATTTATTAATACGTATATAAGTTAGTTTATAGTATATAAGCTATGAGTTCTAAGATATACAAATACTTTGGCAGGTACTTGTTCCTATTCTCTATGACTCAATGAATCAATGTTTTTATATTCATTCATTGATTATATTTATTTCTATCCAGGGCTTTGTGTCTTCCTGTTACTTTAGGAATTCTAGTATTAGAAATCCAAAAATTACAAATAGCCTGGCTGTACCTCCTATTTTCACATAGCAGATACTTTTCAAACTTAAAGTTTAAACTCACAGGACAGATCACATACCGACATACTCTGGAGCTCATAATGCCACAAACTGATCTTTAAACTTCTGCTCAATAGCGAGCTTCATTGCATAATCTACAGCAAATCCATGTACCTACAGTTTTCACAGTGGACTGTTGTTTAAAGCCTTTTTGGTAAACCAGCGATCTGGATTATCATCAGAATAACTAGCTGCTGGTCTTGCTAATGATGAGCCCGATCCTTCTCGTTATTTTTTCATTCTCTCTTTTTTTTCACAGAACAGAATATCATTAAATGTTTTCGTTTTCTTTCTTTTTTTGTTGTTTTTCAACCCAAATTTTAAGTGGCCCTAATTGGAAAAGGGGATGAGCGTGCAATGAAAGCATCTGGTTGTGTTTCGGGGGTTTTCCCCCAAAATAAAATGTTTGGTATTTTAATGTTAACAGTCTGTTAATCTTATTTTTTTGGCTCAGTCTCTCTTTTCTGACCATTCAATTTTTACGGTTTCCAATTTCAGGCATCTATCCATAGCTTCATTTATTCTATAATTACCAATGAATAGCTAAGCTGTCATTCATACACACTCCTCCTTTATTGTCACTGTCTGCTTTTAATAAACTTTTAATAATTTAATTTGTCCTGCTTGACCAGTGTGACCCTGCCTCACAGGCATCAGCAAACAGTAATTTCATTGTTGAAAGGCCAATGTAGGGGTTAAGTTGCAGTGACCCATTGGGACATCATCATCTCTTTCATTGTCTGGATATACTAGCTCATGTGGTGAATGTCCTATCACGTGTACGGTCCCCTCGCTCCCTTTCAACCTCCCTCAGGGCGTTAATGGACAGCCATGTGTTTCGTGTCCAGGCCACATACTCCAAAACAAGGCCAATTCTGTCACACCCAGTTATAGGACTGAATGTCTCGCTGGTCTCCAGCGACCTTGTGTCTACATAAACGCTGCAGTTAATCTTTAAAAATTTTAAGGAATTTATTTTTTTTTTTGGATTACCTTACATACATTTGCTTTGTGGAACAACGTCTCTGAGAACTGCCACAGCAAGTCTAGATCACGGAGGATAATCAAAATCTTCAGTTTCATGAGTAATAAGTTATGTAATTATGTAACCTAACAGATATACTACCATGGTAAAAGCTGGTGTATTGCCTCATCTATAACTAATACAGAGTAGTCGGTGATTGGTTGTTCACACAAATTTGCAGTTTAAAGGAATGCTCAAACATTTTGGGCAAAATACCCTTTTTCCGACTTACCCAGCCCGGAGGCTTTGGTTCAGTTTCGATGGTTAGCATTTCATGTTAGCTTAGCATAAAGACTTTAAGCAGTTATAGCTCCTACCGTCTAACTTCTAAAACAACCCTCCTTTATTAAAACAAATTCCCTAACATTGTATGTGAATCATGTGTATTTCAAATACACATGATATGTTGTGTAAATGATATAGCTTGGGAGTTGCTGTAAGGTTTATTTTTTTCACTTTGACAGAGCTAGGCTAGCTGACTCATGTAGACTTTATGCTAAGCTAACACAAAATGCTAACCATGGAAACTGAACCAGTGGACGTACAGAGGTGAAAATGGTTTCGAACATCTTGTCTCAGTCTGAGTAAGTCAGAAAAAGGTTATTTTGCCTGAAACATTGGAGTATTGCTTGAAGCGTCTTTCACCCAGGTACAGAAGATGAAGGAACCCAATGGCGTAGCTCATCATCTACAACACTCATAATTTGTAGTGTTTTTTGAATGCTGTTTGCTGAAATTCAAACCTAATAAGTAATCTTCTATATATCAAACTCGAGTGTGTGACCTTAAAACAAATGTGAATGCCTCTGTTCCACCATTTTCCTGTCTTCCCCGCTCTTTCTGGACCCGATTTCATACTTAAGATCCCAAGCTACCCTTAAATTACTTTGTGGTGTCTCAGCTGCCTGTGCATGGTCAGACACTTATGACCTAATGTCCGTGGCCCTCCGTAATTTTCAGCCAGTGAACACTGAGGAACATTGTAGACCTTCCTCATAATGGAGCATCAATGACCTGCCCTGAGGAGCAGAACAAGTAATCGAAGTTTCCCCCCTCTCTCTCTCTCTCTCTCTCTCTCTCTCTCTCT
>OMLF01020261.1:17319-38729 GCA_900302615.1 Holocentrus rufus
CTCCCCCTCTGATCCACAGTCAGCAGTGCCAGCCATGCTCTTCTGGACAGATTTCTGGAGGAAAACTTCACAGATCAAATGTTTCCTGATCATTTGGACTCAGAGGATGATAGCCAAAGTAAGGCACACAGACACGCATACGCACACGACAGAAAAAAAATTAAGTGGGTTTTAATGAAACAATGATTCAATAATGCTTGTCTAAGGACACATCTCAGCCTGGGGTATTTCTGTGCGTTATGTCCCAGAGGGTTTCCTGTGGCAATTTGCCATATTAGTGTTAGTTTCCTCTCCAACCATCACATGATGCCTCACAAGCCCTCTCCTTCTCCTTTGTCCTTTTCATCTTTCTCTTCCTCCCCTTCTAGCCATAGCCCCCTCGACTTCCCTACCCCATTTTGTTTTCACCTTCCTCGACCCCCTAAAATTAGTTTGTGCTTTTGGAATCACATTTTTATTTTCTCACTCCAAGATTTTGGTGCTAAGTTGGTTATAATTGCAGAAAAGTTGCTTTAGTTACCACATCTTATAGGGAACCATACTGCGCAAAATATTATTAAGACTTTGGTAATATATCAAAATAAATGGATCCCATAAGCGCTGTTTTGGCAGCTGTAATATTTTACATGTTTCAACCTTCTGCAGCTCTCCAAACCTCTAAACAATTAAATGCTTGTGGAAATATTTGTGATTTATTCTAGTAATTTAGTTAGTTTAGTAATTGGAAAAGTGTCCTGGGTTTGCTCAAACATAACTTGAGTCGCACACTCAATCAGGATTCCAGAGCTTGGACGGAGGACCCAAGAGGTCAACTCCCCACTTTACTGAGTAGAAAACATGCTGCTGTGAAAGAGTTTACACAAACTTGATACAGCTATCGTTCAGTCTATCTTACATTTTGAATGGAGGCATTGTTCAAGTATAAGTATACTATTATCACACCACTCTTGGTCAGTATACTATAAAATATAGAGGACCATTACTTTGGAATGCCATTTCCCTCTCTATCAAAACCGTGTCTATCTTTGGAAGAATTTAAGTCAAATATGAAAAAAACTGTCATAATTAATGTATTTGGTATGTGTGTTTATGCATGTTTATATGATCCTGAGTTGAGGTTTTATTCATTTTTATTATTTTTTTTCCCTTTCTTTCCTCTCTTTTCCCTTCTCTGTTTTGTCATGTTATGTTAAGGAAATTCAAAGTATTAGGATAAATTGTAAAATCTAGAGGGGAGGTTTTACTATAAGCCCTTTGGGGTTTCATACTTCTCCTGCACAACTTCTGCCATCTGCTATATTCTTTGTGTTTTACTATTACACTAGTGCTAGTAAAATAAAAAAAATAAAATGAAGCATGACAATACTGTATTCTCTTTCATGTGGGCTGAAATATTCCACTGCAAACTGGAAAAAAAATCATTTTTTGTATTTGAAATGCATAACTTCTTTTAGTCAGTGACAGAAAATAAGCTTTTTGCAGCAACTGAGAAACATTTACAGCACCTAAATATTTATATATTAATGTGCTGTATTGGTTCTTAGTGTAAATTTTTACCTACATTTTGACATTTATTGTTTGTAAAACTAACAAAAATGTGCTTTTGTCCTTATCTGTTGCAGTTACCTCTTGTGATTTTGAGTCACTGTGCCACTGGACTTTATCAAATCACAGTGACCAAAGTGACTGGTGGATCGCGTCGCCACAGCAACGTAGACCAAGCGCACAGGCTGGCATGATGCCCGCCACCGACCACTCAGTAGGAAACTCTGATGGTGAGAGAGGCTCAGTGGGAACACGCTAAATGAGTGCTTGAGGATGCTGCTCATGCTTTCTTTGCGTATGAGACAAATATAGAGGCTTAGCAGCTGCTTGAAGGGCGTCTAGACTTTGATTAGGCACACAATTTCCGATAAACACTTCCACCGTAAGATTTGTTCTGGCGCTATTCAAAAGATCATCTGTGCTCCGCTATGGGAGCTCCACTAACAACAAGAAGCCGCTGTGAAATTGACAATTTTGATTCTAAATGTGTTTTCCGCTCTTCTGATCCTCCTTCTCCTAGGTCACTTCCTGCTTCTAAGCTCTTCCCCTGCCGCCGAGGCCACTGGGAGCTGTGAGTACCACTTGACCAGCCCAGTCTTGCCAGGCAGCGGCGGGCTGTGCCACTTGCATCTAGCTCTGTATGAAGCCGGTCCCGTTGCGGGGAACCTCACCCTCCTGGTCAAACCAGTTCTCTCAGGCTCGGCTGTGAACTCATTGGCTCTCAACCCCAGGGGACAAGATGGCGGCAGGTCAGCAAATACATATATATTTATTTATAGAGGTATTATTTATGTTGTGCAATATGTCAGCTTCCCTGACACAATGTCAATAGCAAAGCCTCCCGTCTTTGTTGATTGATTGAAGAGCTTGTCAAGTTGAGGTCTCGTCTGTAAAAAAATGGAACCTTGTATTCACTGCAGTGACTGAATCAAGGGTGACACAGGCCTTACAGCATAACAAGGGTACAGAAGCTAATACCTTTTACTGCTACAGTACTTAAGCTAGAAAATGTATTTTGCCTCTTGCGTCTTACAAGTGAGACAGAGCAACAGAAAGGTGATTGTTCGGAGACAGGTTTCCTTTGAGTATCTATTGTTCAGGACAGGTACTTCCTATTGATCTCATCCTGAAGCGCAGCCATCTTTAGACCAGCTAAAAGCATTCTTGTATCTCGATGCAGAGCCAGAGATGAATTTATATATAATTGGTCAGGACAGTAGAGGGATGGATGGGCATTTGCAATAAGGTTGTACATCGCCTTCGTTAGTGAGTGCGCGGTAATGGACTGTGCATTATGAGAGAGGTTTCAGAGAAGCCACAGGCAGTAAAAATAGGCTGGTTACATTAATTTCATCCATTCATCCACTATTCATCCTACACTACCTTGTTTCTTAAGTAAGGCTTTTCCATTGACATCCATTTGTAAGGTTAGATAATCTGCCGTGTGTTCAGAACGTCATGATGTTTCAGGCATGGGGGAAGACTGAATCGCCCACACTCTTAATTGTACCTTCGAAGCTGTGAGTCACAGAAATGGTTTTATAAGGGCTGAGGTTATGCCTCATGAAGGTTCCATCAAGGAGCGAAATGAAGGTGAATTTCTGAGATTAAAATGGTAATTTCAGAAACGGAATTTTTTCCATCTCTGGGAGATGCTTTTTTTTTCACACCATATCTGATGAAGCTGTGCAAGTCTGTGATGTCTGGCACTGTAAATACTGTTTTTATTGAAACTGTAGTCAGGTCATATAGAACTTTGCTCGGTCATAGCCTGAAAAGTTTAAGCAGAAAGCAAAACGAAAACTAAAATCAATGTGATGCAGTGACAGGCAGAACACAGCACAAATTACGTTGAAGTCTGAGTGCCACCACAAAATCTGGACTCTCATACAATTTGTTTTGATATCTACCTTCAATCAGTCTAAGCAGGTTTTCTGAGAGCAGGAGTCTTCATCTTGAAGACAGCAGAGACCCAGAATAAGATTATCAATATAAATTATGTTGTTTTTCATGCTAGTTTCCCTGACAGGTATGTCCATGATAAGGGACTGACTGCAGTAGCTGGTTATCTCATGTCTGGGTTTATGGAGTACATACAGCTGGGAATTAATGTGTGTGTCTGTGTGTGTGTGTTTGTACATGTATATTCATGTGTGGATTGAGTGTGAATCACATATATTTTTCTTTGAAATCCATTTCATCTGATGCTCTGTTTTTTCATCTTCTTTTTAATTCCAACAAGCAAATATTTTTAATACAGTTAAACCAAGAAAGCAATTAAGACGCCATATCAGTAATTTCTTTGATTTTGTTTTTGCAATTTATTATGGCTATTATACGATGCAAATGGTGGTCATTATGTTTTGCAAATAAATTAAGTTTAGTTGAAGGGTGTTTAATTAATGAGTTTGAACACTAAGAACTCACAAGCATAATAATAGACTTTGATTGACCAGCTCATTTAATTCAAATGAGGCAAGCCTCTTGTTGTTTACTACTGTTTAGCAACCAGAGCCAATCGGGACTAATTAACAATGTCCTCATTTGAAGCTTTTAATCATAAGTGCATCAATAAAATAAAATGTGAATTTCTATGAAAGAGTCCCTTTAAAAGACAATTCCATTTTCTTTTCATGGTTTATCCCATGTGCTATACATGCACAATGATAAAGTTGATTTTCATTTATTTCCATTCATTCACAGAATGAGTGAAATAGATCTCTCCATGGGAGGCAGAAAAACACATGCAGAATTCAAAATATGTACGATGTGCTTTGGTAAATAGTTGGTAGTAATGTGAAGTGTGTGTGCAGTACAGGACATGGGCTAAAACATGAATAAAACCTGGAATTGTTTTTTAATGCATAAGCTCTCAACATGACAGATGACTTCAAAACAAGCTTCTGTGTGATTGGTAAATGAAGGGCTGAGTGGCAGGTTGTGGAGACTGTGATTGGCCAGGTGGACGAGCCCTTCCAGGTCACCCTGCTCTACACTTCCTGTCTGAGAGAGGAGGGAATCACTCTGGCTCTGGACTCCCTTGAGCTCCGACACTGCGAAGTGGGTGAGTGAAACCACACTGCATCATGGCCCTGTTTGACATTTCCAAACATGCACTCAGTTACTCAACACTTCCCCGACATACCTCCACGATCTGGACTTGATGTCATGTCGTGTTTGAATTCCCCTATGATTTAAAAGGTCGCATATCCAAAATGCTTCTTGTCGTAACCTCTCTCTACATTTCCCGGAACGATTAGGATAGAGTGGGAGGAAAAACAAAGGGCTAACATTTTTGGGTGAAATTTCAGGGTGTGAGCGTGTGAGTGAGTGTGAGTGGCAGCTGTTTTCAGGTTCTGGACTGACATCAGTATAGTCAATCCAGATTTTGAGATTTTTCCCAGTGTTGTTGATATTTGAGAAAGGTGCCATTCATCCTCTGCAGACCTGAATCACTCGCTCTGGTCCTGTGCTCAGCTGAAGAAGCATTAGTCTAGTATATTCTGAACTGGACATCTACAATCCAAACCTTTCACTGTTGTATTTGCCTGTCTATCACCATAGACAGGCAAAGAATCACACTGCTTTTGACACCTTACTTGCTCGCAGCACAATTTTCCTACTCTGGAAATCACTGGTCCATTTCTTTTTTCCAGGGCAGTAAGCAGTGAAAAGGGTGAGAAAAAATAGCCTGAAAGGGTAAAATAACTGAAATCTTGTACATAACCTACAATACAACATGAGGTAACACTCCTGTTTTGTCGGCCACTCTGTTCTTGTTCTGTTGCTCACTCTGTACTCTGTGAGGTGAAGACTATTTCTTGTGTTAATAATTGATGCGCAGCCCACTTCACGGATATTGTATACTGTGATGTTTCAGTCTTTGAAGTGTGTTTCTTTGCTTTAAAAAAGAAAAAGAAAGCATGTTTAGCTGGATTTCTTTTACAATAAAAATATTTGAATCACAAACATAAGAAAAATTATTATTTCATTCCTGGTAAAAAAAAAAAAAGTACTTGCTTTGCTTACAAATGAAAAGAATTCAGAGAAACATAAAAGTTCAAACTCAATTTTACATTTTCAAGATTTTTGCAATATTTTTCATAAGTTATCTGGTGTGTTGTAATTATCAGTTCACCATGGTAGTAGCTATGTGATAACAGTATTGTGTGACTGTATAGCTGCTGTCTGTGTGTTGATTGCAGGATACCAGGATGAGCTGGGTGCAGAGTGTGAGGACTCTTTCCACTGTGAGACCGGAGGCTGCATCGACCAGAGCCGGGTCTGTGACTTCCACACCGACTGTCCTTTAGGGGAGGACGAGGGCTTTATCTGTGGTGAGTTTTTACTTGATTTATTTTTTTAATGACTCGACTTCCCCTTTTCAGTCATTGAATGCAGAACAGAATTCAGTTACCATAAGGCAGTTTAGTCATATCCTTGAATTTAAACCACAATATCACTATCCCTGCAAATGGATTTAATTAGTGACTTTAATTAATTTTGTGACTTTTCTCTCAAATCTTTTAAATTGAACCTTGAACCAGTGTAAATCTGCATTAGACTGATTCTGAGAGTGAAGAACACTATGAAAGCCCATTAACTGTGTATGTGTGCGTGCTTTAGTTTGTGTGAATTGGGTGGGTGGGTAGAGAGGTATGAGGCGTACAGCCGTCCAAACGGCACAAAGTGGGGCGACTGGCAGGCTGTATGCCACTTGCATTAGCTGTATTAAAGTTTAAGGCCATGATAAATTGTTAATCCTTTGACTGGAAGCCCTAGATTAGCCAACCAGCCAAGTGCCTCTGTCGCCTACACTGTGTTTAAAGTACAGAGAGTAACTATTACCAAGACATAGTGGAGCCTGATGTGCTGAATGCAGCTCTTGTCCTTGGCTAACTGAAACCAAGGTCCTTTTCCTCAACTAGACATTTTTTCTGCTTCAGCTAGAAATTCCTGAACAATATTTTTAGGAATTTGATATTATGTTTTTACAGTTTTCTTCTTGATATAATACCCTCAAATCGTGCGAACTTGATACGTTAAATGGTTTATCACAGTATAATACATTCCTTAGGTATTTATTAATGTTTGACAGTCCCACCTTTAAAAATACACTGTGCAATAGAAAAAGTGTTTTTAGATAGTCAATCAATGGCTTTCATTTCCTTCCATTATCCACTTTGCAGGTCCAAATATAACGAATATTAGCCTCCCTTTCTCTCTCCCTTCCTCCCTCTCTCTCTCAAAGCATTAATCATTTAGTGCGAAGGAAAACACTCCCACAGACTGAAACCAGCAGGTCTGCTTCGGTCTGTAATGGAATCAATGGACTCAGAGCTATTTAGAGGCCTTGAATTGTGAATCCCCCTGGGGAAAAATGGAGGGTCACCGTGGTGTCATTTATTGAATGCCCCGCTGGTAAATTCTGTCCTAAAAGTGCCGGTAAAATACCTGATCTGTTTGTGGTGTTGCTATTAAATCCTGGGCTGGCAATTTAGGTCATGACATTTGGAACTGTGGATGCGATGCAGCCAGGTTGGTAATACCTCATGGTTTCGAATTTTGTGAAGACATATTTGAAAGATGATTCCAGCCTACAAGCTTGGCGCACATTGCACACACACACAAACACAGAGGCAGCACAAAAGAGGACAGAAAAGGTGACTAAAATGAGGGATCAGGGACTTGATAGAGAGTAAAAAGGTTTCAATCACACAGACCTACTGCACTGTCTTCATCAAGAAAAAATGGCCAAAAAGGCAAAAATAACAAAGGAGGAATGGTAAAAACAAATATCAGCTTCTTATCTCTTGTAACTTTGATGTTATATATTTATCTGTTTATAGCACAGAAATAAGATGACATATAAGTCTGCCTTCTCCCCAGATGCACTTCCATTCGGCTCACACTGTTCGTTTGAGCGGGACGCCTGCGGTTGGTCTGTGTCCAACCAGCACTCAGCCTGGAGAAGAGTCGCAGGAGACGAGTTTATGGAGAAAGAACACGCACACGGCGTCACTCTGCAGAGCACACCAGGTTGGCAGTGTGTGTGCTTGTGTGTGTGTGTGCGTGTGTATGCATGGGTGAATTTATTACTGGACTAATGTTTTGATGAGAAATGTCTATTGTCAGGGCAGGGGTATCATCGTTTGAGTTGTTGTGATGATTTATTGGTGTGGGCAGATGAAAAACCCCAGCATGATTACGCTGTTCTTCAGTTCCCATATTGCTCTCATATTTATTTATGTTTTTAATCACTTGTTGTCACTAATCCTCGGTATTGTTTCAACTTGTTATTCCATGCTGTAAACTCAACATGGCTGGGAATGGGGAGCAATCCTCGGTCATTTTCAAGTACATAAATAAAGGTTGATGATGATGATGGTACGTTCTTTTGTGTCGCAAACACGCTTTATAGTTTTATTTTCAGAACATTAAAGGTAGCCTAAAGGATTGGAGCAGGAATGCCTTGTGAGATTACTACCATATGTAATTACGTTACTTCTAAGGCTTCATGGAGATGATCCGAACCCAGATGTGGAACATCTGAGTGTTAATAGAGCCGGGGCTCAAAGTGGCTTTATGTTAAACCCAATTTTACTGTACAAAGTGGCTTTATATTAAATCCACTTTTACTGCACTGATTTCCTTCCACTGAGTGCAGGGTTTTATTTTACAGCCTGCTGGTCCCAGTCCAGCAAAATTTATGACTTCAGTGAGACAGGCTAAAAGGCTCAACAACTCCCCCCTCTCTGATGTCCATGGTTTTGTTGACAGCAGCTGTATGTCCCAGTCGCCTTTCTGCTGTGTCACATTTATTGCGCTCCCCAGGGCACTTCCTGTTCCTGCAGGTAAGAGGAAGCGATTCCCTTCAGAAGGCGTCTGTTCAGAGCTCTTCTTTCCCCCCTCCGGTGTCTACAAACGCCTGTCAGGTGAGGTGACCAGTCAGTTAGTAGATGAAGCAATCAGTAATTGTAGGTCAATCAATCTATGAATCAAACGAGTGTTTACCATGCTAAAGCCTTCCTGATGTTCTTATTCTGTATTTCTCTGAGCAGCTGCGGTTTTCTCTGTACCTGTTTGGGGAGTTCAATGGTACGGTGTCGGTGGCCGTTGAGGAGAATGGAACCAACACCTCGCCTCTGGTTTGGGAGGGAAATGGTCAGTGGACGGACAGCTGGCAAGACGTTGTCCTGCAGCTCACCAGCCTTCATCACGAGTAAGCAAAAGGAGGAGAAGGGGAAAGGATGAAGGCAAAGAATGACCTTTAATGTTTGATGTAATCACTTAGAAATTGATTGTGTGATTTACTCTATGTTTCCCACTAGCTATTTTGTACGCATATCCAGATTGGACTTTTACATAATAACAAAAACAACATTACTCTATAGCCATCCCACATACAGTAATTGGATGCAATCTGTTCCAAATTTAGCTCCAAAGAAATAATATGTGCTTTTCTGCAGGTTCCACATCAACGTGACGGCTCAGTGGGCACGAGGGTCCAACGCTGACATTGCCCTTGATGACATTGCAATTGGGGCAGCCTGCTTCGACACAGGTAGAGTATTGCTAACCTGTCATCATGAGATAATAGAGACCATAATAGACTCCATCATTTGATGACACAGTTATTATGTTATTTTTGTTGCAATAACCCGAACAAAATAGCTTTTTTCCCCTCATTTGCAATTCTATTTTGATAGTGCAGACAGGCAGTCCGACTCTACCTACATACCTTCTCTTTCTTCTTCCTTTAGGTATAATCAGAGAAAGGTAGAGGTTTACAGACAAATACTGTAAACCCTGTTATCCTTCTGTATGAGTGTTAAAGACAATCGTTGTGGTGTTGACAAGGCCAATTAACTGCTGGACTAAAAACTCACAACCAATGAATTGTTAGCATATTTTTGAACACCAAAATTACAAGGCGCCACCCAATTTGTACTGACACTCTCCCGTGTCGTGTATTGGATGAAAAAGAAACGCTTGTATCCAGCAAAATTAACACATTTCTGATGCAAAGTCACAGCATTTGATCTGCGCCAGCACAAAATCGAGCCCTAAATCTGTCCACTTTAACCAATTTAAAAAATGTTGGGTAAGCTGTATCTCGTTGAGGTGGGTGGCCCACCCTGTCTCTTCAGTAAGGAAAGAAAGAGCAATGGGGTCATATTTAGACGTCTGTTACATCCTCATCATTGTTTTCATAGCAGTTTAACCCAAGGTTAAATGACAGCTCAGTTCTATGGCAGTACAAGATGAGCTGTCAGATAGCTGTTAGCATCAATTACGACATGCATTCTCCACAGGATTGGAGATCTAGATACATAATAGTGTATCACGCAGCGCCCATGATTTTTAGATGTCTATTTGACAGCTTTATGACATCACTAAGTCCCTTATTGAATGAAATGGAAAGTGGTGGAGCACATGGGGCGACTAGCGCTGCTGCAACTGACACATGACCAACCGTTGACTGCTGTTCTTTGTTAGCAGCTGGAGTGGTCTCCTGTTGCTGCCTTGATGCAGCCTTTCTCTGATTGTTTCTGATTGCGCAGTAACCGATGAGGAATGCTTTGCTGCAGAGGCAGCACCAAAAAAATGTGTGCCACGGTCCTAGGGCCAGTATCATAACAAAATGTGTTTTACTGGCGTATTTTATTAGCCGGAACTTCGCTCGTCCCTACAGACACCCTCACTTAATTCGTGTGGTACTATATATTTATATTCTCCCAGCAATTTAATTAACTCCTTCACTGACAAATAGGGGTCTGTCTTTGTTTGGGTTTTTGTTTGTGTGGTGGTGAGTGAGCTGGAGGGAGGGATGGTTAAACCCACAGAGAGAAGCACAGTGGTGTCTGTCTGCAGACATTACTGGCCAATATCAGGGTCATTCCAGGATCCCAGAGCTTTTACTATGTTGATTTGGAATTGTTTCAAGCCATAGTGTACTTTAAACTAGTCTCCCTAGCACGTTCATGATCTCCTACTCGTAAATTACTTCTTCCAAATCAGCCCTTGTTCTTCCCCCCTGTAAGAGTAGGACATTTCAAATTTTATCTGCACTGTTGTGTCTAAATCTAATTTACACTCCAGGACAATACTTATCTGACCAGTCCCAGACTTTCCCAGAACGAAAACATATCATGGTCTACCGCAGATGTGTCTGAATCTCTCTCTCTGACTCTCTTTGTCATTTTTGTCACTCTGTTGCTCTCCCTTCACCTCTCTGCACCCCTCCACACCGCCTGGCTCTCTGCCTCCTGCTCTCAGATCTCAACTCTCTGCTGCTCAGTCACAGATTCTTCCATGGCCTGGAGACTGTGGGGGACTTGGAGGATTTCTTCAGCCCGCTTCCAGAGCCTTCGGCCTCAGGTACTGTGCAGCTCCTACTCAGCTGTCACCTTGGCTACTTGGATCCTTTGTCTGCCTTATCATTTGGACAGACTTTTAATCCATTCTCCATTCAGCACTTAAATACAATCTTACATGGATGTAATTTTCTTCAGTGCTATATATTTGTATATATGTTTGTAATTCAATGTACAACCTTAGGTGTTAGGATCATTTTCAATTCAAAGACCTGAACCTCTAATCTATCATATTCCTTTGCTCTTTCCTTCTTTCCTTCATCTTGCCATACAAAAATCTTCCTTGTTTCCTTCTTTATCTCTTTTCTCACGCCTACACTCACCAACACGCTCAACAATCCCTTAATCCCACTCCTCTGCCCCCTCATGTTCCCATTTCTTTCCTAATTGTCTACATTTTTCCAGAGGTTTCTTTGATGACGTGGTGGTTTACATCATGCGGTGCCAGTGGTCCCCGGGGACCGACTCAGGCCCAGTGTGACAGTGCCTACAGGAACACCAACGTTAGCGTCACCATAGGGAAGGATGGTCCATTAAAAGGAGTCCAAATATGGAGAGTACCAGCTACCAACAGATACATGTAAGAAACAAGAGGGATGGTTTTGATAATCGCCTGTCCCAGTCTGGGTGATTGCAGTTGAAAATTTACACAACACATTGGAGCCACACTTCCAAAGAATTTCCTGTGGCTGCAAACCAATCTCAGCACCCAGCCAGCTATTGTTTTAAAAACACCCATAATGTGGTAAATTGCAGGTCTGAATAATTGTTTGCGCTCTTTCAGAATCTTTTTTTCTGATGTCATCCATCTATTTCACGAGTTAAGTCATCGACAACTTTCATCCTCACACGTTCATGTCTTTTGCGTGACTTACAAAGCAGGGCTGAGTGAGAATGGGGCAATCTTACTTGGGGAGTGAATTATTCACGCAGACTGTGCTCATGCCAGACCAAGACTTTGAACTGTTTTATTTTATTTGTGGAGCCAGTCATGAGACCTCATTATCACAGCCACAACACAAGCTGGTGAAGAGATGGGGGAAGAAAAGGGGGCAGGTAGAAGGGATCATAGACCTTATATGTTGTTTAACTGCTTATGCTAAACTATACACAGCAGTTATCCTGACCAATATCTACAGAAAACATTTGTTTGTCAGAACAAAACCACATAAAACCACAGGTGGGTAGGGATGGAGTGTCTCCTGGCTTCAGTGTGGTGATAGAAATTTATAGCTGTTTGTTCAGTTATATTGGAGTCAAACCAGTGCGCTGAGCCAGAAAATGTTCCTTTCAGTCACAGCTTTTCATCCCCTCGTGGTCTAATGAGAGTTAAAGCTCTGCTGGTTCACACTGACAGAACCTGAACTGTGTGCCTCCCTCAGGATCTCCGCCTATGGGGCTGCAGGAGGAAAAGGCGCTAAAAACCACAACAAGCGCTCCCATGGGGTCTTCATATCTGCCATCTTTCCCCTGGAGAAAGGAGATATCCTTTACATCCTGGTGGGCCATCAGGGAGAGGATGCGTGCCCCGGGGTGAGTAGGGCGAGACTGGAGGGAGTTGTTGATGATGCTTGTGATGTTCTAGTTGGGAGGGTTGGACGCTGTAACAGTGGAGATGAGGAGCAAGAGGGGAGATGAGGAGGGCTTAGGAAAAATTTCAGATGTTTTTTTTTTTTAAACTTATTTTTCCCAAACAGGAACTAACCGTTGCCTCTCTCTCTCTGTGGGGTGCAGAGAAATCCCCTCACACAGAAAATCTGCCTGGGAGAGTCGTCAGTGATTGAAGACGACCTCAGAGGAGAGGGCTCTGCAGAGTGGGCCGGGGGAGGAGGTGGAGGTGGTGGAGCCACCTACGTTTTCAAGGTGACATACTATACTCCATACACTGTTTGCTGAGTGTCCCTGTGTTACATAAATAGTAGCAAGATAGTCATAGATTAAGCGGATTAAGCGGATTTACTGATAAGCATCAAAAAATGTCTACAGGCATAGTAAAATGATTCAGCACAATGTAATCAATCTGTTTAAATATAGATAGGATGCACACAAGAGGTCAGGCAGTAATCATATATTTCACATAAAAGCAGTGTATTCTATATTAAGACGTTTTCTCCTATAATAAAATGCAAGTTTCCTGTCTCATGCATTATTGAATTTGCATCACTAACACTTTAAAAAGCTAATTTTGCATTGAAATGTTGGTGTTGCAATGCACCGCTGAGCATGCAGTCGAAGAAAGCTCAAGTGTGTGAGAGTTGATGTGACGCTGTCTTGTCAGATGGAGGGTGGTGAGCTGGTTCCCCTGCTGATCGCAGCTGGCGGAGGAGGAAAGGCCTACCTGGAGGACCCAGAGTCCAGTCTGGACCAGATCCCGCTGGAGCAGTTTGAAAACGACACCGTAGCAGCCAGCACCAACGGTCGGACCGGCGCTGCAGGTACTGTCAACAGTGTAATAACAGAAAATATAGTACTGTGAATGCCGCATGTATGGTTAGTGGTTTATTGTCGATCAGGGCTTCTCAGCCTTTTCAACTCATAGGCCCCAAAAATTAAATGATGCCACACTGGCTGCACGTGTAAACACACAGGAGGTGAACTTTGGTACTAAATGGTATCATTTGGTATTCATTTTCCCTTTTGGAGGTATTTTACTTAAATCAGTATTGGAATGAGTTTGCGGCATTTAGGTGAATCATGAGATAATTTGTGGAATCTGTAAAATATATTTCAGATGCACAAATGTCTCACCATTTTTGCATTTTTGTGATAAACATGATAAATTTGCAGAGCCCTATGCCTTATTCCAGTATATTCAAGATACATTTAAGTATTTTGAATGTACTAGAATAAAGCATAAAGGTCTGCAGATGCCAGTTATTTCACAACTGCTACGGCAGTGAATAATGTCAATGTTTTGGGGAAAAAAATAAAATAGAGCAAAAAATAACAGCAAAACATAAATTACCAATACAATAGAACTGCTTTATATTCTCTGGCGGTAGTTACTTTTTCTGTTGCTGGTGTTGATGTTGATGGCAGGGTGCTGGAAGGTAAAATTAAGGCACATTAAAAATTCAGCTTGCAGAATCAGTCATACAATTTATGATTACAGAGTGTTGACGTATAAAGAAAAGAATATCATCAATAAAGAAGGTGCCCCTGGTTCTCTTGTCAAATTCACACATTCTCGTTCATTCAGGAACGATAAGCCTCCGTTGAGAGTTGGAGCATGTGTTATATAAAACCCTTTGCAGATAATGATGAGCTGCTATCCTCCCTCTTTTCAAACAAACACCTTTTTCCTCCTTGAAACTGAAAGAGCCTGAACTGCACGTTGTGTGATACTTCATATCCGTGGCTTTTATTCCTCTAAAAGGCAGCATTAAAATCTGCACATAGACGTGATAGTTGAAGGCTAAGAGAGGATTAGCTTGTTCTGTATACAGTACGAATGCATACACAAAGCGGCACAGAAAGGCACGAACACACACACACACACACACAGAAGGCGCCCTGCCATCCAAATGGCCTCTGGATGGCAGGGCGCTATCTGGAACATATTCATAGTTTCTTGACAGGTCCTGACCTTTGGGAAGAGGACATATATGGCAAAAAGATCTCTCTTTGCTCCTAGAAATACCTTCTGGAACATTTGCAGTAAATCCTCCTTGACCAACAGAGTCTCAACATAGTCCATCTACCTGCTCATCTTATTGAAACCACTGTGGGGTTGTTTAGATAAAGATCAGAATGTGTGGGGGGGAATATGCGCCTCTTAGTCGCAGGGGTGTGTGTGTGTTTTTATGTATGTGTGTGTAAGAGAGAGAGTGTATTTGTATACTGTGTCTGGCAGTGTTTAAGCTGTGGGTTGGGGACAAAAATGCATCACAAGCCTTTTTCTGGTCAGCCATCACATGAGACTTGAGCTATATCTTATCATTATGCTAGGTCACAGGATGGGATTTTAAATTTGCTAATTTCACTCCAAGGCTATAAAGGTTTAAGGAACCTCTGCTCTATATGTGCGCTCCTGAGAATTAGCTTAACTTCTGTCACCTGTAGCGACAAGTAATCATTTTTGAGCTTGTTCTATATTTTTTTATGTCCTAGTCATCTAATTAAAAAAGTTTTTATCTGCTGATCGGACCTTGCCACCTTGCTGACCTTAGTTTGTTCTTTCATGGTTTTTCCTTGAACCAAAGATGCTTGTCATGTCTTGCATTGAGGTGCTTTGTCTTCATCATGCACCCTCCTTAGTAGGGTTTCCAGCCGTTTGTACTCGACAACATCCATCAAAGACCTTCCCAAACAGGAACTCAATCCAGCTTCTTGTTCAAACTTTAGTCATCTCTCCAGCTCCCTCTTGGCCAGCCATTTGAAACGCACCCTCCAGCCCATAAAACTCAAAACAGAAACACTGCAGCCCACTTCATCTTCGGCATCCCTAAATTCTACTATAGCTCCTTTCATACATGAATACCATGAAATTACTGAATTAAATTTACCGGTACAGAAAATTGGCAATACACTTTTCATTTTTCTCTGCCGTTACTTCACAGAATTCCTCAGAAAGGTTGCGTAACCTTTGCGCCAGAGCCTCCTGGCAAACCTCTCCATCTACCTGGGCGTGAGGAGTTCTCTTATTTCCACCTCTGTCCAATTCGACATTTTTTGGCAATCCTTTACCAGTGCTGATTGGACTGTCTCTGTTGTTCCAAGACACAGCTTCCATGTGATGTTGATGTTATGCTCCATTTTGCATCCTGTAATGTTAAGGCCATGTTCGCACATACGGTCATTATGGAAAATTACTGGTAATGTCACTACTACTTTAGTTGTAAAACTGACATAGCTACTGACCCTAAACCAGCAAATTCGTGGAATAGGTTGCACGTCACTCAGCTACTACAGTTCCTCTGCGGCTTCCTCTGGCTGCTTGTTTTAAAATCAAAACACAGCATACCAGACTGTAAAGGGATCTGCACCCCTCATACCACCAGAATATGGCGCAGCCTCCCTTTAACTCTCCCTTCCCTCTGTGAGTCCACCCAGTCTGGACTCGCATCAGGCCATACTCCACTTCAGTTGGAGCAGTACAGTCACTCCATAGACTGAATACACATCTGTTCAATAATTTCCTCATGCCATCCTCTAACCACTGAGTCATAGTCCCTCTCCACTTCACTCTAATTGCTCTCAACAAATCCCTTCTCACTCTCTCCTTGTCTGTAATTTGATTTCTTTTCCGGCAGTAGCGTGTCTCTTATACTTGATCATTGGTCATGGTCACAGAGGAACACTGACAACACACGCCGGCCCTCAGCCTTTCAGTCCTCGCTGCTGGTTACTTCGCAATTTTGATTTTAAAGGAGCAGTTCACCAAAAATAAATAAAGAAAAAAAATAAATCCATTATCTACTCAATCATATCAAATGAATCCCATCACAGAGGGGCATAGCTGGTGCAGCTCCATAGCAGCCTTCTTCAAAAGAACTGAAGTCAACCGAAGCCGAAAATGAGAACAAAAATTCTCCATACAGCTTATGCAACATGATGCAAGTCTTCCAGAGTGAGTTTATAAGATAACTGAGTTTATAAGATAACTCTCACAAGGTCACACAGAACGTGGACGCACAAAGCTTGGGTGCGTGTTAGCATAAACTACTTCACTGTTAAGGCAACAGTGAAGACCTTTAACCCTTTTTGGAACTCTAGAAAGCTCTAGACCACCCACTGACTTCACTTATTTTGGAAGAGGCTGCTACAGAGTTGTTCTAGCCGTGTTAGCTGCCTCCCTGTGCGTTTTACAGACAAAGACAGACTTCAGCTATGTTTCAGCTGGCACAGGGCTGAGCAGATAATGACGAAATTTTCATTTTCAGGTGAACTGTTCCTTTAAGTTGCTCAGCGAAATGCTTAAAATCATCAGTGTAAATGTGTGTAATTGGGGGCTCATGTTTTTCTCCTCTGGAAGGTGGAGGTGGAGGTTGGAAGGACAGCCCCAGTCCTTACCTGAGGGCTGGTAAGTCTCTGGTGGAGGGTGCTGAGGGCGGGTCCACGTGTCCCCTGGCCCTGTCCAAGCTCAGCTGGTCCACCTTCGGCGGCTTCGGAGGTGGAGGTGGGGCCTGCACAGCTGGAGGAGGGGGAGGAGGGTACAGAGGTAATGGATCATATGCTCTCACCCACTATCCATTTGTGTATGTTTCCTTCTGTGTGCGCATCTGAGTCTTTTACACCATTTTGCACCCCTTATCCCTGCACCGATCCTATCACTCCCTCTGACTGTCTGCCCCACTCTCCCTCTCTGTCTCCCCTTTTTCTTTCTGTTGCTTCTTCATCCCACTCACCCAATTCATCTTCTTCAAGAAGAATATTCACAGCCTCTGTGGCAGTGCTTTTCTCATAAGATTTACCGCTATGTCTCAGTCTAGTCTTCAAACTCCAGTTCTCATCTCTAATGTCTACATGGTGACTCTGACAGGGACTTAGTGTTTCTATAGTATCTTGGGAGAAAAGGACAGCTTGTTATAGTTTCCATATCAATGAAAACAGTAACGTTTTACTGTTTTTTAGTATTATTATAATATTCTCTACAATTCATGGAAAAACATAAATAACATGTTTTACAGGATGTTGTGATTTAAAACTAATGACTGATATTTTTCTTTCATCTGACATGCAGGAGGTGATGCTGCGCTGACTGATGACATCACAGCTGACGGTCAGGACGGAATCTCATTTGTCCATCCAGTGGGGGAGATTTTCCTGCACCCTCTGGCAGGTCAGTCTGGGTTTTTATACATGACATAATTTTATAAGAATAGGATGATAATGACCAGAATGAGACTAATGAATAGAATGGAACAGAATCCAATTCATGTAAGGTTGCAAAATCTATCATATCTAACCATAATCTTTTATTCTCTTGCTTCATTTTAATTTGAAGTATTTTGAAGTATCTTTATTCAGTCACCGCACATAATACAATATATATAAACACTATAAACAATATAAACAAAGTCAAAAGTCTATGTATTAAGTATTGACTGAAAGAAGCAAAATACTTGCCTAACCTTTTGCTCTTTTGAAAACCACACATTCACCCAAACAATGTTTTTTCACTGAGACTCCAGCATGCAGCATGCAACGGTCTGATCAAACCTCAGGTCAGGTCTGATCAGAATGTGCACACATGACTCTTGCACGCGAACTCTGTGGTCAGATGAGATCCGATTTCTTTTCTTTGCGCAATATCTAAATCAAAAAACATGGTGCTGTTTGCAAATTAAGCTCCCCTTTTGTCCTTGATTTCACGCATTTTTATCAGCAGAACACAAAACAGCTTGCAGTTGTTGAGCAGAGCGCGGCACCAGCCAACGCTTCATGCAAAAGTCATATTCCCCAGCTCTCTTGTGGTTTCTGTGGAGAGGGAAACGAGAATGCAGCCAGCACTTTGGGAACTCATCACCTCGGAGGACACAGAGTGGCTGAATAACTTTTGTATGAGGAAACTTAATTATGTTTTTTTTTCCTTTTTTTTCCCACCACTACACACCATGCTTTATTTTCCTCCTTGACTGTGTCACATGTGGAATGCGGAAGCTAATGGGAGGCAACATCAGCTGCGGAGCGGTGAATAATGACGTTGCCCGCAACATCCAGATTGTGGGCAAATTCATGTCCACATACAACTGAGATCCGACAGGAATGCAATCCAGGCCACCTCAAAATGTGGATTTTGAAATCAGATTTGAGAAAGTGGTGTTATTGCTTAGCTACTTTGGATGAAATATTTAATTTAGGCACTACAAAGCTTATTTTATTCACTAAGCATACAGATAAACACTATGGGCTGAGTGAGCTCACTGAACGTGAATAAACTAAAAAACCCATTAGAAACTGATCAGCATCACTTCATATTTTACTTTCGGAGGGAATTTTCCAACATTTTTATGAAAACTCTGTGTGGCATTTGAAGACGCCTTATGACCCATATGGAATTGGCTGAAGTTGTCATTGTCTCCATAACAAGTGATAAACAAGTTCCAGAAAACTCGGCAACATCCAAACCAAAGAGACACTGCCAGTAGTGAGAAGATTGAAGCCTGACAGCCTGCGGGTGTGTGCACTGTGCTCTCCATCCAATTGATGCAATGAAGGTCTCAGGGTGTTTGTCTGTGTGTGTGTTTGTGTGTGCGTGTGTGCCTGTTTGTGCCTGCCTATTAGTCTGTGTGAGTGTGTGTGTGTGTGTGTGTGTGTGTGTGTGCATTCACACCCGTAGTCTCATACATACATACATGCAGTTGTGTTTGTTTGTGAGAGTACCTGCCATCTGATTCTCATTATCCAGACAGAGGGAGGAATAAAAAGGCAGGCGGCTAATTCACAGCCTCATGGATCCTGTTGCCTTTGGTGCCGCAGTGTCTTTCTTCCTGCTAATGCAGAAGAGCAGACAGACCTGCGTTCTCTCATGCAAGACTTTGTCGCTCCTGGCTGTAGCGTTTCCTGCCAGCGGTCCCTTCCAACACAGTGGCTGCCTCTGTTGTCTTTAGACTGGCATCAAAAACACAGAACTGAAGCTAGATCGGATCTGACATGAGTACAAAAGGGATTGATTTAGCGATAAATGATGATAATTCAATTTTAAGGCCAATCTTCTCATCTTTGACTGAGGTTTGATGTACGAGCTTTGTCTTCCCTCTATTCAGATGTTGTTTCAAGACACTGTGGAGTGCCCTTGAGCCACATCGTGACAATTTAGTTGACGCAGCATTTAATAAAATGTGACCAAATGTGGCAAAATGTCTTTCAAGGGGTTTTGAGGTGAACAAAATACATTGTCATACATAGTGAGAGGTTACATAGTAACAGAGTAGCACAAATACTCATTAGTAACTCAGTAATGAAAAAAAAAAAACACATCAGCAGCTGAGTGCATCTGGGCTAGAATAGCATAGACTGATATGTGTGCCAGCAGTCATTTAAATTTATAGGGTGAAATTTATTAGGGGATATTGCGCACAGAGCACAGAGAAAATGTTAAGTGTTCAAAGGGAGACCCATCATGGCTGTAACCAGAGGTATATTATGAGAGCAAGAATGTGGAAAAAGTGCAGAGTTTTTCAGCTTTCCACTCATGAACTCTGCAGGCAAGTATCTGGCAGAGTTAATGAGCTTTCTAACTAAAAAAAAAAAAAATCTTTTCCTGTGTGTGTGAGTGAGTGTGCACAAGCAAAGGTATTTGTAGGGTGTGCATCTGCGTGTCAGTATGAGTGTGCACGTGTGCATGAGTGTGCATCTTTGAACTCGTGCTTATGTGTGTGTGTGTGTGTGTGTATGTATCGTCCTTCCTAGCCATGGAGAGTCATGGTGAGTGCGAGATCAAGGTGCAGCTGAACTGCAGCCACTGCCAGACGCAGAGCTGCACACGAGACGAGGAGACTCGCCTCATCCTCTGCCTCTGCCACAACGAGGAGGTGCTGGCCAGCGACAATGTAACATGCACGGGTAACTATGGAAATACTCCACACAAACTGTAATAACAACATCCTTCTTCCTTATGTTTTGTTTTGGCCAACAGCCTGTTTGTGGTATGTTTTTTATGTCACACTATAAAAACTTTCATTATAAAGTTTAATTATGATGCAGAAATAGGCAGCAACCCAGCTGAAGTAGAACAGTGTGTGCATTGGTTTAAAGGCTTTAACACACCCACAAAAATACCCCAACAAACCAGACCAGCTTACAAGCAGAAACATGGACAGTCTTTACAATGACATTACACTACTTTTATTATCTGTGTGGTTGTGGGTGAAGTCTTAGTTAATGCGGCGTGGGATACAGAGAGCTTATTTAAAGTTACAACACAATAAAACTTTGCTTGGTTTTCCCCTCAAGCAGTTTAATGACCTTCTGCAGATCAATGGCGTTAATTCAAAGGCAAGGTGCAAATTTTAGAGACACTATCTCTCCAGCTAAATATTTTTTACAATACAATACAATACAATACAATAGATATGTTTAAGCTACTCTATCTTGATCTGCCACTCTGTGAGTTCAGTTGAGGCACCGCTCTTTTGTTTCAGCATGTTTACCTTGTTGCTATGGGACTGAGGCTTGCTCATAGAAAGCTACATCAGATATGATCTAATGTAAGGGAAAACCGCTCACTTTTGTTCTCAAGCACTGGGCAAAGGCCTGTAACAGCTGGTTAAGATGATTTGAACCACGCACAACAAACATCTATGTGACTGAAGTTCTTTACGGCGTCTCAGTGTCATTGATATCCAGCATCTTTTCAAAGCAAGCCACGCCAGTGTAATGCTGTCAACTAATTCCAAATGCTGCAAAACTTCACTACTTTTACTCATCTCATAAGTTTCTTTTTTTTTAACCTGCATTTTGGCTTGTTCAAAAATGAATCATATAATGACAAACATTTAACAATTTGACATAATTTGACAATTAGACTATTGATTATTTAGCAAT
>OMLF01020262.1:6561-26784 GCA_900302615.1 Holocentrus rufus
TAAAACAATGGTTGTTGTTAATGTATTATTAGCAACCCCCACAGATGTATGAATTTACTTTCTTCATGGAAGCCCAGCTCCTATTGGCTCCCACATAACTCGAACACAAGTACTACAGGAGAACTAAAAACACCAAACTTGTGAAATGAATGTCATGTAAAGGTTACTACTTTTTACACATTACTATCTAATGCAGTGCTATTTTGAAATGACGCTAACTTTTCTTCTTCAGTTATGTTAAAAATTACAAAACTTTCAGTGCTTTCTATATTCTCTCGAATACAGACATTAACAGATGAAACATAAGATTATCATTGGTTTATTGGACTACCAGTTTCCATGCCAGGAGCATTTAATTAAAATGCATGTAAGTGCTGGGACAAGGCAAAAAAAAAGGCATTAATAGGCACTGGCTCCATGTCTGAGGATTTATGCACTGCATCAGTAATTGTGGGGGAAAAACATAGCTTTCAGACAACTTTGACATTATTGTCTTTTCATGGTCAAACTGACAATTTTTCTGCCACATCAAAAATAGGGAAGACCTTAGTGCTTTTCTTGTGTGTGTGAAAATCTGAAAACTCAACAGAGTGAGAAAAACTATGATAATGAGCCCACTGATGTTAACTCCACTGATAAATTAATCTGTTTACAGTGGGTGCACTTACCTGCATGCACTAGAACAAACCCCCCAACACCTTTTGGGTTTTGCTTTTTGCTTGATAGTGAGTCCTGCTGATTGGACCATGAGTTTGCCTGGGGAGAAGAAGGCTGCTGCTCTTCAGCAGAATTCATTAAATTTTCCATAACCCCTGCATAACTTGACAAGCCTATCATGGCCTTTCAGACCGTGGTAAGAAAGTCATTTTGACAGCACACCTGTAACAGAAATAAGAATGCAAACATTAAGCCTTGTATGGGCACTGCAAAGGCAATGAGCTGCCTGAACAGTCAAGTCTAATAAGATAATTTAACATAGTGGTTCTCAACAATTTGTAACGGAGGCTAAGGAGTAGGCAGGTTTTCATTCTAACCAAACGCTACAGGGGCTGATTTCACTTTTTAGCACATCGTCGAGCTCAGAGGAGAAAACTAAGCCTGTGAATTCAGCTGGTGTAATGATTAGCTGGAGCAAAAAACTGCATATTCTTCAGTCCTGAAGGCACAGGGTCCAGAACCACTGATTTATCAGACACCTTGACAGTTGACACTTGCAAATAAGGATATACACGTAAAACATATCATCCTCGCACGATAGTTAACGTTTACTAACATTAGCTACGATAAACAACTTTCCAAAGAACGGATACTGAAATGTAAACCACAGCTAAAAGTTTGCGTTTGCTAACAAGCGTCACTGAACGTGAGTTAGCCAATTCAAAGAGACTTATGAACGGCAATGGAGAATGATAACGGCAACGGTCACAGCACTCTGTCACAGCAATGATATCTTGCAAACAAATAAGTTACTGCAATGCAGGCTAATAGACTATCATATGTTTTTCTTAGCTTGTTAGCTAACTGGCTAACACACCTGCCACAACAAACTCAACTTACGTTTTTTTCTGCTCCTCTACCGGCAACAGAATTAACTGGTAACCTCAAGATTACCTGGCAGGTTTTTTATCTATACGAACGAGAGTTGGCGAAAGAATCTAACTAAGACAAACTTTGCAATCGTGCACTTTCTCACCTCATTTGTGCTATCCATTGCCAGTTAGCTAGAACATCCCAAAGTACTTCCTGGTTCAGATACACGTTGCTAAGGAAGTGCGTTCAGCCAAAACACCGGCCCACGTGCTGAACAGAGTTGAACACAGGTTCATTCTGTTTATTGCTGCGCGCTTAGTCTGGTTTGGGCTGGGTAAGAGCATTCAACCAGAGACACTTAGAGTATAATTATATTCACTATATTCATAATGTCTCTGATTCAACTAAAACAACTAAAACCTATTGGTTTGTAAAACGGCGGTTGTGCAGTGGAGGATCAAAAAAGTAGAATTAAAATACACTTTTAATACTGTTGAGTGTTGTGGCTAGTATGCTGTCGAAATACCTGTAAATGTGAAAAAATAAGAAATGAAAAGACAACATGATCGCTAGGTTTACGGACACCAACCGATGAAAAGCTACATTAGAGAATTGGCAACAGTGATTTCAAACGAATTTACAGCCACTTATGACAATGAAACATACAACAGCAAGGGTAAGCAATGATCAAAACAGTATCATTAACAATAAACTACAACAACAATTTTTGGCGCTTGACCTTAGCAGATTTTGACAGTAGTGGCTATAGGGTGTCCTACCACGATACCAAGTGTTGTAAAATTTGCAAGGCGATTTGTAAAAATAATATTCTGCTTTGACAATTAAAGTGACATAGTTGACTGTTGTCCAAGATAGACATAACAAATGTATAAAATGGCTTAAGAGAAAGTTTTTTTCGCCTTACTTTTTAATTTTCAGAGTTATAGCCTGGTCAGATTTTTACCATTTATTGATTAAAAGAAAATGTGGGCGTAATGGACATTACATACAAAAGAATGCTAAAATATTAATCTCACTTGAATACAGATTATTTTTATAACCTGTTTTGCAGCGTGTGACACTGCAGGTGTATTTTATTAGATGCAAAGCAACTCATGGACCTAGAAAGTTAATTCACTGACTAACTCACTCACTCAGCCCCTATCTGACCCCTTGTGTCAGATAGGAAACATGGCAATGCACTGAACCACGATCATACACTCAGCTTTCTTCAATATGGAAGAGCTATGTAGGGCACTTCATGTCCATGATGCTGTGTCTTTGTCTGCATTACTTTAACTTTAGTAAACAAAACTATCTATTTGGAGAGTGACATTGCTGTAGTTCAACTTTCTCCAATATGAAGTAACTGGAACTTTGTAAATATACACATTGAATCCCTTATGCACTGCATAGCTTTGGCATTTGTATTAGTGGCCAGTGTATTGTCGGAATGAGCCATACCAACTCATCAACATACAGTTTTTTTTTTGTTTTATTTTATTTATTTATTTATTTATTTTTTTGTTTAGCTTCTTTGTTTCACTTTTGATCTACAATTTCTAAAATGTTTCTGATTCCACTTCTCAATTCCAAATGGATGTTTTCTCTTTTAAATTCATTTTTTAATGTTCACATAGATTTTGTTGTGCCGTGATTATTGCATGTATAACAGTATGTCATAAACCATTTAATGTTTCACCTTTGCATTTTAATTTTGCCTTTTGGTTCTCCTTGAAGGTGTGCAGTTAACAGGTATTTTACAACAGCTTAGACTATGAATTACCCAATGAGGACTGAGGACTGGAAATGGTTGTTTTTCATATTGTTTTTCAAACATAAAATTAGTTGAAATTGGCAGCAAATGCTGGAAGCAAGTTAAGCATATTATCTGGGGTTGCAGCTCATTTGTTTTTGTGGCCGCTTCTACAATTGTGTTTGGCAGTGTTGGCACAGGTATGGGTTTTATTTGGACTTTGGTGGGCGGTCCTGTAAACAGAAGCCTCATTAGATGCTTAACTGAAAGTGAAATACCATAAAATTTTACTGTGCAAAATATGGAGATATGGAAAAGGAAAGTTCT
The DNA here is from genome assembly GCA_900302615.1 of Holocentrus rufus. Taxonomy (NCBI): domain Eukaryota; kingdom Metazoa; phylum Chordata; class Actinopteri; order Holocentriformes; family Holocentridae; genus Holocentrus; species Holocentrus rufus. The sequence goes on from OMLF01020262.1 coordinate 10,175, forward strand.
GTATTTTCTCATCCCCTCTCTCTACATCTACACCCACTTGCAAAGTGCTGCAAAGTTCTCAGTCAAAGTTAGATAAGAGCAGCTTATCTAACACGTATTTGCTCAGTCTTTATCAAGATTTTCTGTCCTCAAGTTGTTCAGGTTTCAAAGTTGTACAATTTCTGTTTTCCTGTTTGTTTTTAAGAGCCTGCTGTCCTTGGTGCTGCCTTATGCAGGCATCACAAACTTTTGGTTCTTTTAAATTTTAAAATCAGTAGCTTTAACTTCTGTGCATTGAAGGTCTTCTCCTAGATTCTCAGATCCAGTTTTCTTAGCATAATCTGAATACAGTTTGGAGACAATGGGATGTACATGGCTGTTCATAAAAATTTGTGCTTAGCCCATCAGGCAGCAGATCATTAAATCCTGTAGACAATAATTTAATTAGTGGCCTAGTGTGAGGAATGACTCAGTAGTGCTATGCACATAGACATAAAGCCCTAATGACTAAGGTTAAATCTCAGTCCCCGCCAAAGCTAAAAGCCAATCGCTGCACATTCAGCTGTTCTGTCTAGACATGAAAAATTGTTTTATAGTTAAGGCCAATGAAAATGAAGGAGAAATGAAAGTGAATGCAGCAGAGGATATAAGTGGAATAATAATATAGAACATAAAGCACAGAAATTATTGTTCCTTTGTGAAGTCCTGCTAAGAAGTGAAAGTAATTTGGTTTGACTGAAATGAAGATGTACATCTCTTTTCACCAACATCCTATAATTTTTTATCCTGGGAATAGTAATAAAAAGGCAACCTTATTATTTCAAAAATGTCAAGTGTTGATGCTGCCCCTGCTGGGACTTCAAATGTCAATGTCAGAGGCATGAGTTACTATTAGACTATAGTGGACCACAAAAGAAAAGGATAAAATATTTCAAATAAATCCAACAAACCAACAGGCTATTTAAAAATATTCAGTTTAACTCGAGATATAATCATCATCAGTCAAAATAAAGACCCACATCATCCCTGATCTGAAACATACACTTATGTCTTTATGGTCTTTGTAGAAGTTGCATGGGTGGATCATAAAAAGCACATTCTTTAATCATGATATGTCATGTAATGTTGCTTGTTTTGGATCAAGTCAACAGAGATGAAAGAGAGCTGTTGAGTGAGAGCTGGGGCCAGGGTGGAGAAACGGAGCGCTGAAGTGGGGCCCTGCCAGTCTTTGGGGGGTGGCTTTATTAACACATGCCATCTAATCTCTGTGGAAACTATGTTTATCTGTTGTGGGTGCTGCACAGAGAGAGAGGAAAAAAACTGGTCTATAGTGCAAGCTCATTTCCAGTTTTCATAGATATGCTTTCTGTGTGACCGTACAGATTGAAAACATGATGTCCCTAAGGCTATTTCCACAGATAATCAAGTGGGTTTTGACTACACATTCAAAAAACAAATTCAAGCTCATATTGGCTATTTGTGACCCTAAGTCAGCAGTGAAATTGCTCCATCAGAAGCACACGCAAAAAAGAAAGCTTTGGCACTGCTATAGTTAATATGCAACTTCTATTCATGCCAAATACCTTAACATCTTATTGCCTAATTGCTACATTACATAACATATGATTTAATGCATAAAACCCCTCATTAAAGTCATAGGTTCTGTGCTATATAGCATCATGTCTGAAGACTGTTGTTAAAACAAAATCCTTGGGACTTGAAAATTACCCGAAAACACTCCAAAAGCAACCAAGAAATAGTGATATTTCTCGACCCTGCCACTAAAACGTTGAAATGTCAAAACTATAATGCATTACTTGAACATCCAGCCTAGCACTCTTTGACCCTGAATATGCAGATTGCTGTTGATTGCCGTATCTGAGGTGTTTAGACACGGTTAGGGGCGGGACAGCTTCGCCTAAGTGCAGGAATGATGGAGCCAAGATGTAAGCTGCGGTGAGGTGGGCGTCAGGGGAAGCACAGTTTCTGTGATTGTGTTTTTGTGGTGCATTTTGTGGAATTTTCACTCCCTTTCAAACTTCCTGGTACCTACCTTGACATCATGGAGCCACTTTAAATGCTCATTTGTCTGGGCGTGAAACTACCTCCTTACCCTGAGGGAACACATGAAGACTGTGCAGTTCAGTGATTATGTTTTGAGGTATTTTAGAGTGTGCTGGAAATATTGGAAATATTCAGAGTCCTCAGAACATATTGAGTTTAAATGGAATCAGTTGTGAATCCATGCTAGATGACCTTTAGCTGCAAAAGTTCATAATCCTATCTGTAGTACTAACAGAGCTAAACCTGATATTTGCGTGTTATCTTTAAGTTTTGCTTTTGTTTTATTTAAAAACAAAAGTGGAACATTTTTCCATAGAGAAAAGGAGAAGTAGAGCAACAGCCCAACATTGTGCAAGAATATCCTCTAAGGAGAAGATCTCAGAGTTCATACAAAGAAGTCATAAAGCTTTGGACCAAACTCTCTTTGATATGTTGAACGTCGCCGCGGTGAATCTTTAAACTTGAGCTCAGCCCGTGATAAGTGAGGCATTCCTGCTGCTAACAGTGGGGAAAACACAGGCTTGCTCTGGTTTGAACAGACAGGCTACATGAGGGCTTTGTTAAATAGAGTAAAATAAACACAGGGAGCCGTTGCAACACATTTTGCCAAAGCTACAACCCACAGGAATCCTGCAGGAAAGCACTAACAATGTAATGCTTTTTTAATCCAATCTAATTTGAGCCTGCAGACTAAATAAAGTACCACACAGTGGATCACTATATCCACACACACAAGTATAAATAACATCACAGTGTATCTTGTGACAAATTTGAAATGCCTCCTCAGAATTTCACCAAAATGAATTACAAAATACAGGTTGGGTAAAGCGTAACATGTTTAAAGGACAATACCCCTAATTTTAAGATTTTGTACATGAGGCTTCTATGGACTAAGACAAAACATCCAGTATTTGTAATGATGAACAAAATATTTCTCAGAGCCAAAATTAAGGAAATTAAAAATATAATCTGTGTTCTTGTGAAGTTGTGAAGTTGTGTACTCGTATATTTTATAGGGACAGTAACAATTACAACCCTGTCAGCTTTTCCACTATTTTAAATTGGTATTACAGCAATCTTCAGTTACAGGACAACATTAGAAATGTGTCACAAGTTCATTGAAATAACACTTTTTTTTTCAGATTTCCCTGAATCTATAGCCAGGAAATTTTGCATACTGCTTCTGCATATATTAAAGTCACATACAGAAAAGACTGGGTTTATGTGTACTCTGAATTGAAAGAGGCCTGACTGAAGAAAATTTTTTTGCTTCTTGCAAACCAGAGACAGAACCATCTTATAAATTGCAAACAATTTTCATATGTAAGAGATATAAATCACAAAATGCATAAAAAACGTATTGTTACATCCACGTACTGTTGTAAAGTCTGCCTGTCTCTGCTGCTGCATGGTTGAGTTTTGGCTCAGGACATTGATGGATTGTATGTGTACTGGAAAATAGCAAGATGTTCAAGATGTAAACCAGCGTATATAATTTGTAAGAATTTTGTAACAGAATCTGCACAAAACATGCCAGTCTGACTTACTACTGGGATGTTTTTGGTTCCACTCTATTAGAATTGCAAGCCATCTGTGAAAGAGATGAGCAAGATATATGACGAGACGCAGTATATGGTATGGACAGACACGTGTTTGATTGAAGAGTTTGAAAAGAAGCCGCACAAACCACCAGACTCTACCATCTGACCAAAGACTGACAATTTCATGTGCAGCAGTGGGAACTGTGGCAGAAAAAGGACTCAGGGAGTACGGCACAGCACATAAACTATTTCCATCTCAGAAAACATCATGAGTATTTTGTATAACATGTTTACAGTTTCATTGGTATATGATAAACATCTGTGTCCATGCAGCTTGGCTGGGGAATGAAATGATTCTCTCAGAGTAATTACATTTACAATCTCTCCGCAGGATTTAACATGCCTGGTATGGATGCCTACAACTGTTTGTGAAACCTCATCCGGGGCTTTCAGAAAGAGATGTCTCCTTTAATTCATTTATTGCTGACAACATATGAGAAATACCTTTAACATCTGATAATTTACGGCTGCTGGCTCCTGGTTCCAGGTGACAGAAATGACTTCAGCCTACTGCTTGACTAAACTTTGTTTTTCTGTGGCGATAACCATTTAGTAAAAGTGTGTTGTTTTGAAGTAGAAGCTTCAGACATGTCAGTGAAACCAGCCTTTAATATAATAAACAATTTATGCTTTATCGTTGCCGTTTAGGATTTGATTGAGAATAGACATGATAATCCTTTCAGGGCAAATTACCAAATCAAATAGTCACTCAAAACCCATAAAAGGGCTTAAGGATATTGACACAAGAATACCTATAAACAATAATTGTCATAATTGTAAGCCCTTTAACCCCAGGGCTCTTTTTAAGTCATAGATAATTCTTGTGAACTTTTCAGTAGATAATTGTCTTGTTTTCTGTAATTACGTTGCTATGATTATAAGAAGGATCTGAAAACAACTCAAATCAACAAAGAACCAGAGACTTTGAGGTGTAGCCACTGACTTAGAGATAATCTCCTCGCACTGTAACCATGACAATAACAATGGCCTACGCAGTCTTACACAAATAGATCCTCCTCTGTTTTGAGTACACAGAACTGCCCTGCAGAACTGACAAGTACAACTATTTACAGGGCAAAGGCAGCCAAGTCTGCATCTGCTGTAACATCTTTTTCCCTGCTCACTGAACATCATGCTGCCTTGAATAGACTTCTTGGAGAATGACAAGGACCAGAGCAGTATGATAAAGTATGTATGCATGATGATATGTCCTGCTGGGCACCAACAAAAGAAGGACAGACCAGACTCCAAGGTGTCACTTTTGGTTGGTTGATAAGGAATTTGGCAAATTACACATAGCCAAAATATAACATTTCATAAAATGTCAGTAATAATAGTATAGTATAGTATATTTCTGATATAGCATCGTATAGTATGGTATGCTAAAGTAAAACAGAGAATAGAATGTTATAGCATATAGCACACTATTAAAAAGCATGGTAGATCATAAAAGATTATACTGCAGTATAGTTTATAACTAGGCGTGAACTGAAAACAAAATTCTTGCAATCAACATCCAGCAGTCTTTTATTAGTGATCAAGAATCTCTTAAATTTTCCATTTTCGTCAAGCCTTTTTAATGTCTGAATAGATAAGCTTAATAATTGGAATAATAATGATGTCATACTTCATTGATTAGAGTAGCACAATTCTCTTTCTGCTTGCTACCCCCTCCAGAGGTCAGAGGTCAGGATTGAGCTGGTAGGGATTCAGTGTCTTGCTCAGTGATACTGAAATGCAGTCTACTCAGTATGCCACCTACACAACTAAGAAGAAAACTTCAGTCCTTGAGTGTCTCAGTGAATGCCTTTACTTTTCTTTACAGCGTCAGTTTGGAGTTGTTTGGAGATTTTCCAAAATCTGTGATGCCAGCTTTGATTGTAAGACAATTTTATTATACTCAATTGCATTTTCTAAACTGTATATGCCTCTGTGCATGACTGTTTATAATGTTGCAAGGTCGACATCTAGTGGTTTGATTTGAACAGTACAGGATGGCCACTTCATTCAAGTGTATCAGCCTTGTTTAAATATAGGACAGGCAGGATGAGATGCTTTTGAATTTGGCTTCCCCAGTGTGCATTATGTGCTCTGGTCATAGAGACAAGTAGATGTCTCATCGTGGTTATAATAGAATGGCCACTGATAGGCTATTCCCATATTATGTGAATCCACATTAAGTAGTGGAAGTGCGAACTAATTAAGATATTACAAGCACAAATTATAAATTTCGGTGCCAGATATCAGATCTGAATTCTCTGTCTCAATTTCCTAGAAAGGGCAGCAGCTCAGTGAGATAAAGATCTTTAATTTGACCATGAGAGGTCTGGCGAGCACTGTGAGAGAATTTTGCCAGCTTGATCTTGGAATAAATACATCATTTTGCTCTTTATAGCAACACAGTGCAGACCAGTCATGCACTGCTAATTAAAAAGTAGTGTAAACTCCATTTGGATACTCCCATAAGCTGATTAACCACCAATATAAACAAACAAGCAAAAACAGATCCTGTAATAGTATTCATTTTCTTTAAAATAAGTCATTGTTCCCTTTTCTTGGAAAATAAATAAATAAAACCTTTTGAACAGTTCTCTATCTAAACTAAGCCCCAAACTGGAACTGGAGCATAGTTTCTAGCTGTAGTGTCACTTTGTCCAAGAACTGCCATTATCTATAATTATGCAAATTATTTTTTCCCCCCTCAAATGTATTCACTGAACTCTTGACACATGAAATGACTGTATTTGACAATTAAACAAACCAGTCTGTACTAGAGTGCAGAGCTGCACATTGTGCTAAAATCTCCCTAGCACCGGCTTTGTTTATGTTTATTATCTGAGAGAGACATTCTCTCTCAGATAATGTCAGTAGCTTTAGGAGCAGATGGGTCTGGACCAGTGCAGAGCTAACACAACAGATGACAGACGGTGGGCTCTGGAACCGAGCTCTCACACATGACAGCCTGACTTACTGACCGGATGTGGTCTATTCTGTGAAATGGATAACTGTCCTCTGCCGTGGAAAAGGGCGGGTACCATGCATCTGTCTCCACTTGTCTGTTAGTCATATCTCTGAAAAATACTGGCCAAAGTATGATGAAACTTGGATGATACATGCCTCATATCATTGATATCCACCAGTTACATAATTGTAGTTATATGAACAATCACATTACCTGCATTTGTTAGCTGGATAAAAACATGTTATACCTTATGCAATCTATGTAGATCTATAAGCTCCTTCTCTTAGAGTAAATGTAAATTAAAACTTTTGCCTCCTCTAGATAATAGAAATTTTAATTGTCACTATCAGCCCAAAAGGGGTGCAACATCTTTTGTGCACAGCATAGTTTATTTACTGTGGGCTTCCTCTCTTTAAGAATAATAGGATATTTCACATCCATGGCCAGGATGTCTCTTTATCTATTGAGTCATTACTTTGTTCTCTTAGGCTATTTTTAAAATAGTACATGGTTTTAATGATAGGAATAGTCTGAGGTATTAAAGTATAATATAAGTAGGTTACAAGTATCAAGATAGCGGGGCTTTATGAATTACAGTGGCTGGACCCTTACACCCTATCACATAAACTAGGCAGATTAATTTGTGAGGTAGGCCCTGTACTATTAAATCATGTGCGGCTGCACTGTTTTTTGCTGCAGGGGGAATAAAATTAATAACAAATCATATTTTATAGAATGCAACAGAAAAAAAAATAACAAAAACTTGCCAAATTCCAACTAAAGTTTGTGAACTGTTTTCTCCTTAAATTTTCTTGCAGTGACTCAAAGTATAGACTCTTTAAGATGTGCTCCATGCTGTGTGCACCCGAGTGGCCCGGCGTTGCTAGCCTACCACCTCACACGCCAAGGGGATGAACCGTCTGGGACAACCTACCCTGCCTCCGGAGCGCGTTGGGCTTATCTGACCGACACTTCCGCTCGCCCTATCGCGCGCCTACTTCCTCGTTCCTGAGAGCCAATCACGAACCCACAATTCGTACACATAATTTACGGCGCAATCACTGTAGGTTGCGTGCACTGAGGTCCATAGAAATTTGACAGCTTCACAGGTGAAACATCGTCCAGAAGCTGTTTCACTTTCCATTTCAGTTTTCCGGACCACATTCGCTGTGAGCCTGGGGTTGCCACAGTCAAAAAACAGCCATTCGAAGTCCAATCATTCCGGCAGCATGAGCAAAAAGAAAAAGGACTGGAAGACTGAAAAAGGTAAGGCTTGTTTTGGGGTGAATATAATCTGGAGGCTATCATCATCTCTCCATGGCAGACAGCATGAATCTCACCCATGCCATAGCCTGGACAGCCACTCTTTCTCTCTTTCCCGCGTTGTTGTACACTATAACTTCTTATCATGACAATTCGCTAATCCGATATTGTCACTGTACAGATGTTGCACTGATGTTGCGCCTCTTTGGTAGCCGTTAATACATGTTTGACATTCGCAATAACACTGTCACATAGTGCCTCTTTCCTGATTATTAGCTTACACTAAACCTGCTTGCTGCTGTTTTGAGAGTCCTTATTTTACTTGTTTGAATGGCAGCAAGATCTTCCACCTTGCAGCTGTGTGATGCACCAACATTAGCTCACTGAGTTGCAAATAACCTACTGCTCTGCAACTAAATAAAGTCATATGTCTAAAACCAGACAGCACTCACAACACAGTATTACATAAGGAAACGGGGTGGTTACTAGATTAAGCATGGGCTCTTATCATATACTGAAAAAAAAAAAAGCTTTTCCTTTTGTATCACAAAAACATGTTGATAGTTCCTCATTGAATCAGTGTTGTTGCATGCTTAATTAATTTCAGTGTCAGGCAAGTGGATTTTGTCTCACACTGAAAAACAACAACAGACAACATGACACAGAGCAGTGCAGTTAATTATTAATATTACCCTAACCTTTACCTCCCTTGTTTATAAAGAAAAAAGTTATGCTCTTCTTGAAACATTACAACACTTCTGTTAGTACGGGAATTTTGCAACAGATGCAGGCCTGCACAGTTTCACATTAGCTGAAGTAAGCTACTGGTTCATAATAGTCAGACTTTTAACACTGACCTCTGTTTTCAGGTAATGCCATGTGGCTGCACTGCGTAGCCCTAGTAATTGTCACAATGTTGTTTGCAATTATTTTTGATATTGCTGTTTATTTTGGTAATCATCCATCTGGTCTGCAAACACTGCACAGTCATGTTATCGAGCCCGGTGACTCATGTCATGCTCTGAGTCTATGGGAATTTTAAAAAAATAAAATTCAGTAAAAGGCTTAGAAAAGGTAATAATTAATCTTTGCCAGCCATTTCCCAATTGAGCAGGTAGCATGGAATGAACATCAAAGTAAATCAGATTTCATATTCCAAGCATATGCCCCTCTAGCTCAAATTGCCTTCAGAGAGGATCTGGGGAAAATCACAAAATGTGAGAGAAATTCTGAGACTTAGGAACTTTAATAGATAAATCTTTTATTTTGAATTTGATGACTTTTCAGAAAATTCTTAGTTTCAGGGTTAGGGTTAGTGTTTTGGCTAGGTGAAATATATAACTGCCACTGACTCATTCATTTTCCTGCTTATTCCTACATATTGTATTCACCACTGAAGATAAATGAATGTGAGTTGTGGAAAACTCCTGTTGTAAAATCAAGCCATAATTTGCACAATTTTACCAGGGTTTGCAGACTATTTTTGGGTCGGACAACTTTCTGAGAACAAAACAAAATGAAAGAAAAACGAAACAGGATAAGAGGAAACAGACGTTATCATTTAAGGGGCCATATCTGGTGAGACGTTGAGCGTTAATCTCTCATTTGGTTTTGTCATGATTAGAACTGTCTTTAGGAATGTCAACGATGTCAACGCCTTCCTCTGTCTAGACCTCATCAAGCCATGACAAAGATCATGTGAGATTTAACGTTTGCGGACTTGTGGTTCCAGTAATGCCATCTCATATATACCTATAGATATCCCTGTTAAATGAAAGGCCTTTTAACCCATCTTGTTCTCATGGCAACTAAACAGGGCTTTGGGATTCTAAAACACCTAAAAGTTGAGCAGAGTGATGATCCACTGTGGTGTAGCCCGAGAAACACTGTTGTGTTCAAGGACCCTGCCTTTTTTCATCCATGCAAAATAAAAGCAGCCTTGGGAATGACAGGGCAAGGCAAGACTTAGCGAATATATAGAAGGGGTAAAAATGATATCTCCCCTACCGAAAAATACCTTTTAATATCAGCTTGAGTTACTATAGGATAGTGCCAGAGGATGACCCGAGGAAGCTCATATTTCTCCTCAAAATATAGTCAACCACTACAGCCTCAATATTTTAGGCTCGGCCTTATGTAAGAGGCATGTCTCATAACTCATAGTCCCTTTCACAAAATTATTGTTGAGCTGAGATACTGTAGGGTATTGTTGCATGCACCTCGTCCAACCCCAAACCTCAAAATTATCTGCGGGGGATATAAATACTGTATTATGTCGTAAATGGGATGTTCTGCTTTTTGTCAGATCACATCCAATTTATGTAAACTGCATTTTACACAGGGGCACATTATAATTGACCAAAGTCCACACTATGTGCACAAGGTTATTTATCTAGTGCAGATTTCAAGGAGAAACAAATATCCAGGAGGAATCTTGTGCAAAGGAGCGGCCCGGTGCGGTCGGACCAAACTGTGGCAAGTTGAGGCACTTTGGCTGGCGGTGAAGATGAGCATGAGGACTGAGAGGTAGTCCAGCAGCTGTGCAATGCACTAATATCAGCTAGAACAGTTGCAGTTTGTTCTGTAACTAAACTGAGAGATTTTCCAATTACCAAACAGCACTGACATCCCACTGTATTACATAAAAGTCAGGACTGGTTATAGGTTAAACATCGATATGCATAAGATAAAAGTCAGTTTTCCTATCTAGTTTTATCACAGAAAGGCCTAATCCTTTCTCATAGTTGCTCACTCATCATAATGCGTGGTGTTGCTGCATACAAAACAGTTCAGTTGTGTCACTCACTTTATTTATTCCCATGTAGGGCTAGGTCGTTAATCAGTGGCACGTTGAGGGACTCTGGCTGGCAGTAGAGATGAGCATCAGGACACAACCGGCGAGGATTGCAGGGTCAGAGGAGGAGTAGCAGAGCAAGACGGGATGAACTGTGAAGGGTGCAGGGTGCAGTGAAGGTTTGGGGGCAGGGTGGTGTCGTGCACCGGCTCTCAGCTGAGTTCCATGGAGACCGAGGAGCGTGCAAGTTTTCATTTGAACCAAACTGCTACAGCAGCTAATGTCAGTAATTAAGACATCTTCAACCAGAGAAAAGGAACTAATGAGTGAAATCAGCTGGTGTTGTGCTTGGTTGGAAGGAAAACTAGGGCTGAATGATATGGTAAAAACTCCTATTGCAATTATTCTGACAGATATTGTGATATGATTCACAATTTTTGCAAAAAAAATGAATGTGAGTTGTGAAAAAAAAGCTTGATTACCATGTGATTTTTGTTGGAGTCAACTAAACAAAAATGTTTTCTCATGTTTGGACAATATGATTTGTATGTTAGGCCATCTCTTTAGCACCACAATTTACAATTTACCATTCAATTATAATGATACTTTGTTGCATTTTATCTTTGTCAAAAATTGCACTGATTTCGATGCTAATTTAATTGTTCAGCCCTCACGAAAACCTCGTTTGAGTCTCCCTGGCACGTAATTGAGAACCACTGGTGTACTGAGAGAGGCAGGGAGTAGGAAGAGTGCCATTCAACCAGATTACTGGGGTTCAAGTCCCTGGGTTGGCACGGATCCACCTGACTGAAATGTGCTTGGGCAAGACACTGAATCCTGACCACCTCCAGGGGCGCTGTTCTGTGGCTCTGACCTTCTGTGGAGGGGGGCGAGCCAAAAGGGAATTTTAATGCTGGAATCAATAAGTATTACGTTGTTCAGAGAGAAAATGTACAGCGCTGGGGAAGAGGACAGAAGTGATGATGATGGCAGAGCCAGCAGAGGAGTGGAGCAAGAGGGACCAGGGTACAGACATCAGTGTAATTGCAGACACAGGGGAGGAGTCCAGTTGGTGACCAGCAGCACGCAGGGCAGGACCCGTGATGACTGCTGAGCATTATGGGAGGTGAACAGGTGACCAAAAGGACAGCCATAGAGAGGCAGTTTAGTATGGCATGCAAGGAAATGGAAGAACAAGGCATTTAGTCAGTGAAGATGCAAGTCAAAAGTTTACGGCTTTCCCTGAAAATAACTTGTCACTATCTGTCAATGCCATTGCCAAGAATGGTTTTGCTTCTTTTGTCCTTCTCTTTCAAACTGTAGGGACCAGCTTTTATTCACTCTAAAATTCACCATGACTGTCTTCCACAGAGAGACTGCTCCGTCTAGATCGGGACGAGAGACGCAAGGAGTACCGTCGCCATGATTTCATATCTCTGGACAAGATTCCCACCTGGAGAGAGGAAAGTAAACGTAAGAAACAGTTCATTGTCTAAGTCATTGAACATCTGATGAGGCTGATAAATTGACAAATCAAATAGCTGTTTACACCACCCAGTGGAAATTCAGTTACTTAATAATTGTAGTGTCTTTAACATTTTTATAATTTAGGCATTTATTGAGACATTACAAGCATCCGATAGTAAGGAGCTCAAGGGTCAGAGCCAGAAGCTGCATGTACCCCTTGAGTGATCAAGAGAGAAGTAGCATAGAGATAGTTGTTATTGCTTTGTGCCACAACTCGTTGTAAAGACGGTGAAAGGGGTTTTCCAGTGCTGGCTGTGATCATGTCCCTTGTCCAAAGACCCGCGAAGATTAGGCAAATTAATCCGAAACAGCGACGGCTGTTTTATACTTCATTTTTTACAGTCTTGCAGCATCAGGCTGTGTAACCCGCTTGCTGACAGATTCCATCAACTTCTGACACTTTTTACAGTGTTGTACCCTGTTTGGCTGCTCTGTGCTCTGTTGACTTTCTTCTCAGCAGTGTGTTTTATAAACTCGCCCAGAAAACAAACGCACCTCCTGGATTTTTTCACCCGTAGTTGTGTGATTGTGTCCGTGTGTGTTTGTCTGTCTGTCTGCAGCTAATCTTGCAAACTCCTGGACCTATCAGCCTATTTTTTTGTGCAGTTATGACTGGATTCAAAAACTTTGAAATACATTTGTTCTCTCTACCTCTGCTCCCTCAGTCCAGTCATTGTCTAGCTCTCTCAACCATTGCCTCTCTTTCTTCTGTCTCTTCTGTTTGCCTGTTAGGCTGATTTTTTTCATGTTGTGGCCGTGTTCACTCCAGTCGCGGGTGAAAAAATCCAGGACGTGCATTATGTTTTTTGGGCGTGATTACAAAACACACTGCTGACGAAGAAAGTCAACACAGAGCAGACATGCAGGAGAACAACACTCTAAAAAGTGTCAGAGGCTGATGTAATCTGTCAACAAGCCGAGGTTAAAGTAGGTTAAATGGCTTGATGCTTCACAACTGTAAAAAATGAAGTGTAAAACAGCCGTCACTGTTTCATAGGTCAGTGGACTAATTTGCCTAATCTTCTCGGGTCTTTGGACAAGGGACAAGATCAAAACCATCATGGAAAACCCCTCTAACCCTCTCTACAACCAGATGTGGCACAAAACAAACTATCTATTTTATATAGACACTGTGTCCCCACACACACCTGGTGGAGAACCTGGCACTCTATTGAGAGCACCCATTTAGATATGCTTTTATTTGATATCATTTTTGATATGTTTCTTTTAAATTTATATATTATATCAGCCACCACTCATGGCAGAGAAACTTAATATTTAGATTAAAATATTTTACAAATATCTAGTCTCCAGTCACTGTCAATCTTAACGTCAACGCAAAACTCGGGCATGCAAATTAACTTAACTTTCCACCAGCATGCACGGTCAATGATTAATACCATGCTGTACCAACGAACATGCACACACACACACGCAAATGGTGCAACCAAATCATGTGTTGGACGCACCAGTGCAACCAGTGGAAAAGTTAGTCTGGAGCCCTGCACTCTTCCAGTTATACCTGAGCCAGTCCCTCCAGTGAGCGGTTTCACTGAGACGATGAGATGATGAGGGCAGTGAGAAAGTAGAGAGGTGTACCAGGACAGCATCCAGACATAAACTTGGATTATGGCCATGTTACATGAATTCAGTAGGTAAAACTTCACAAGATTGTTTATACATAGTCATGTTTAAAATAGAGACAGAAACTTTTCAAACAGAATAAGAACAACAGAGATTTGAGACTGCAGGGAAATTCAAATCGCCAACGAAACAACCTCAGCTGAAAATCTGTATGGCTGCAGTGTGCGGTCATTCTGCAGGAAAACACAATCACTATAACAGTTCTGTAATAACAGCCTTGGCCCTAACAAATTGACAACTGTGGATGTGAATGAATTCATAGTGATTAAAATCTCATTGATTTTTTCTCCTTGACCCAATTTCTATTTATTATTTTGACATTCAAGTGACACATACCCTTTAGCTTGCCAATTATATGTCAAGGGCATTAGCTATTATGTTGATCCCTCACAATTCAACTCAGGAGACATTTTATTTTGGGTTAGACCAAATAGACAGACACCTACTAATAATAAAAAAAAAAAAGCCAATAGTCGGAGATATTCCAGGCTGAAAGCATTGCTGACAGAATCTTGTAAGAAAAATAAATAAAAAAAAGTGTCATTAATCAGCTTACATGTGTGATTCCTTCACCTGCTTCCAGTAGAAGCAGATCAAATTCATTAAGCTGTCCATTCTGTTAAAATTAAACAGCCTGTTTTGGCAAATAGATCAGCCTAAATTGTGATGGTGAATTTTTCTTGGTGGGCAAGATACAGTGTAGAAAACACATCTAATCTGATTCCTGTAGGAGGTAAACCTATTTCAATCTGAAAAGACCATAGACCATAGTCATATCACAAACTTCCCAAACACAGCATTTTATGCACCTTTAGGGGTTTCTTGTGCTGTTAAACTAGTTGGAAACCTTTTGTAGGAATTCAATTTGGGTGTTAGAGGAATGCGGTGTGTGGCACTTACGAAAAAACAAAAACTTTTTTTCTTTTTTTTTTTTTAATCAACCCTCTGTTGTATTTCATTGAGGCACATAGCCTAAACCAAATCCAATCTCTTAAAAAACAGTGCTGTTTTAAAGGGGACATGCAATATAAATAGGAAAAAAATTCCACTCCAATGACAAAAATTTGGCAGCCCAGGCGGCTGGCATTGAAACCGGCTGACTTGAATATTTTTGATGTAATACTACAAGCACCCATGCAGGCCAAATCTTAATACAAATAAAGTTCTCAAAGTCTCAAGTGAAGAATGTACTTACATGGATGGGAAACAGATTAAATTCTTTTTTTCAGAAATGTTTCTATCAGGCTTTGTTCTTGTGGAAATCCTTTATCTGAGAGTGGTTGGCAGTGGTGGGAAAGTTGTAAGAGTAATGAGTTACTTTACTTCATTTTTTTCCTCAAAAGGTAACTAATGCGATTACAAAGCTACTCCTGATAAAGTAAGTCATTGCACTTCTCTTGCATTGCCTGTCAAAAACACAGAGGTCAGTCATTGTTTTAAAATGCAGTGCAGGTCTAAAATCAAACAGATTGACATTGTGCTTTTTTCCAGACAGAAGCATGTTGTCTACATTAGATGCTGCAGAATTTAAATTTTTTTCCATTTTTTTTTTGTAGGTTTGTCCAAACAAAAGAAAAATACAAACAAAAAACAAAACAAAATTGAACAACTTCAAAGACAAAATGAAACCACTAAAAGTAGCCAGAAATGCAGAGTTAAAGTGATAAACTAACCGTGTTTGGTCACCGCAGAAAGTCACAAAATGATCCACGCCACAGCAAACCGCTCCTAACAGCTGTAGAACATTGTTTATGGTTATGACAACGCATGTGATACTGATATATTGAGAGAAAAACCTACACAGTCTGTCTTTGATGAAGTGTGGTGGTAAAGCATCTTAATATGGGAGAGTCTGGTAGATGAGCGAAAGGAAGCTCTGATCTATTTCTCGACATTAAATTACATATGACATGGGAGATTAAACATTTTTATGACAACTAGTGCAGCATAACTGTTGGGGTGGGTATCGTCCCTCTGCACCAAACACTTCTGCAAGTTCAGAATTCTCTGGTTATTCTCAAATTATGGGCTTACTCTTCAGGGAAATACAGTCTAGTAAACAGTCAAGCTTGGGCTGCTTGTACCTTGTTCATCCAATTTTTATCTTGGGGAAAAAAAAAAATCTGTAACCACTCATTGAATCACATTGTTATCAACATTGTAACTGCATCCTTTGCAGAGGTGTTTTTTAATCTTGACTTTTATTTTATACTGCTGAAAATAAATAAATAAATGCAGCAGGCTTATGCAGCAGTATATACATGTGCAATTCAAATGCAAGGTAGCTATGTGAAAATACATTACTGACAATGCAATATCATTTTTAATGGACTATATTACCTTTGAATTACCTCCACAGAGCCGAGACACATAACACAGTAGGATAATGGATAAATTGATTCTAAATGGCTTCATCTCAATGTTAGCTTAAGATGTTATTCACTTTGCTCACACACGTATTTACATTATAACGTGTCCCACAATACAGCCTCAGGAGTATTCATTTTGCTATCATCATTATCTTTGACAGGAGATATCGGTTCTTTTTTAAAGCACCATTCATATCTTAAATGAAAGGGAAAGAGGCGGTAGTACATTTCACTCACATAATCTGTATGTTTTGTGACTGACACCTCTTTGTGTATTTTTCTCTATAAATTAATGCTCGGTCAATCTTGTAATGAGTTAACATGATATTTTATGTTCCAGTGAATGACAAAGAGGAGGGAAAAGATCTGACAGGAGGAGGAGGAGGAGGAGGAGAAGGAGAAGGAGG
>OMLF01020263.1:0-34473 GCA_900302615.1 Holocentrus rufus
TCTAAACCAGAACGATGCATCTCTGCGCTCAAACATACTTTCGCAAAACTGGGTGTACCTCTGTCAGAAGAAAAAACGCTAGGCCCGGTTCAGTCTTTAGAATTTCTCGGCATTACCTTGGACAGCAACCTTATGCAGGCCCAGACCCGTCGCCAGACATCAGCCTCGAGGGGGGCATATCAAATGCATGGGGGGGCACAATTATTATTACTCATAAAATTTATTTGCGCAGCACTGATGCACGTTAAACATAACCAACAGCACATCCAGCAACAGCTTACATCAGGCTTCATTATTTAAAACAACAGACAGAAGAAATGTTATCAAAATCCACAAAACAGATGTAACACCAGAAGCATCTCTCAAACAGAAAAAGCACCGCAGCGGATGCACTTCGAAACAGTCAACAGAGGGATATGCGTTTCCATTACGCGCGGGCGCGCAGCACACACACACTCACACTTTGAACCTACTTTGAGAGGAGGCAGCGCTGTTCTCCAGTCCAGTCAGTACAGCGGGAGGCGGCGTTTCTCCCGGCTGAACCTCCTCATCAGTGCATCCTTCCACTCAGACTTAAATTTGTGTGTGAGGTCCTTTTCAAAGGCGAGCTGAATAAGCTGGGCCTTGCGTTTCTGGAGCATGCTGCGTCGATGCTCGGAGAATACGCTTTTTAGCGTGGAAAAAGAGTTCTCGCATGCTGCTGTCGATGCTCCTAAGTCCAGCTTGGGCACAAGCCGTTAGTTGGGGGGGCCAGGCCCCCTATGGCCCGCCCATAGCGACGGGTGTGATAATATGTATGCTTCGGTTGCGATGGGTGGCATTTAGTGTTAGCTTAGCATAAAGACTTGATGTCTACAGGAGTACACATCAGGAGTCTAGCTCCGTCAAAGTAAAATTGTGTCATGTGAATTTGAAATAGAAATCTTGGAATTAAAAAACAAACAAACAAAAAAAAAAAAACGAATCATTTTAGGAAACTTTAGATGGTTGGAACTATGACCGCTGAACACATATGTTCAGTAGTTAAAGTTGCTACCACCTATAGTGCCCACCATTTAAATATCTCATAAAATTACTCTTGTTTTGTTTTGGGTTTTTTGGGGTTTTTTTTGTTTTGTTTTTCATTCCAACACATATTTCAAATACACGATAACACATGACTGACACTGTGTAAATAAGACAGCTTCGGGGTTGCTGTGAGATTTATTTTTTCGCTTTGAGTCTAAGCTAATGACTCCTGTAGACTTCAAGTCTTTATGCTAAGCTAACATGAAATGCTACCCATCGGAACCAATTCAGTGGATGTACAGAAGTGAAAATGGTATAGGACATCTTTTCTCAGCCTGGGTAAGTCGGAGAAAGGCTATTTTGCCCAATATGTTGGAATGCAAAACCACTGTTCATTCAATCTTTCAAGTGTTTGAATGTTTTGTTTCATTTTCTTCTCAGGGGGACCCAGGTCCAACTGGTCTACGGGGTCATAAAGGCCCTCCGGTATGTCTTCCAGTACACTTCATACACTTACCAGTGCTGACGGACAGACTAAGCAAGGCAACCCAGCTATTCATTCTTACTGTATCTCCAATAGGGCCCTCCAGGTTTATCAGGAGAAAGAGGCTCACCTGGACCTCAAGGCCCGCAGGTGAGTTTAATTTGGGAATCACACCAAACGCAAATCTCTGGGATTTTTAAGTCTTTGACATAATTTAATACCATTAGAGAGAATGATAGATTCATGGGCATATGAACTGGTATCTGATATATAGTGGCCCGTCATGGAAAGATAGGCTACTGCATGCAGAGCTTTTCAATATCTTAGGGATGATTGAAGGCTCTAAACCTTGCTTTATCAATGTGTGTGTGTGTGAGTGAGAGAGAGAGAATGGGTAAATGTGAGGCACACATTGTAAAGTGCTTTGAGCGCTCTGTAGTCTAGTAAAGCATTATCTAAGTATAGTCCATTTACCATCTTATCATCGGCTAAAGAAGCAACAAAAGAAACACCAACGGACACGTCAGAAAACACTGTTGACAATATACCCCTGTCTTTTTTTGGCCCAGAGAGAGAGACATACATATTTGGCTAGGTTCATGGAGCAGGACAGAGGACAGAGAGGCAGGGTTTACCTCTGTCTCACACAGTTTGCAATTGTATCAGTTCTAGGCAACTGTATCCCATATGCATTCACTGAACTGATTATTAAAGCCACTGAAAAAATGGTGTCTTGCAACAATTCCATAGACTATTTTATGGGACAGTTGGTGAAACTAGATGAAAATATGAAACTTCATTCCTAACAGATAGGCAAAATATATTTAAAGAATTAAAGCTCTTGACGAGGAAACTCAACAGAATTTGGACCAAATGCAGACAGGGGGAGGTCAAAGAACTGCTAAAGACATAAGACAAGGTTCAGTTGTGGGGCTTACACCAAAGGACACGAAGGAACTCAAACAAACACCTCTCCTGACGTCCTTGTGGCATGCAAGAAGTATTTTTGACCCCAGTTTTCTACTTCTTACCAAGTATAATGGGGCCTTTACACTTTAGCCACTTCCTTGTCGGATAGCAAGTGAAAACTAACTTAGCCTTGTTTATACACTTGCAAGTTCTGACTTGTCTTAGTTAAAAAAAAGCATCTAGATTACAGAGTCAAACAGCCAAAAATATGTATGTTTTTGGAAACATCTAAGTGCTGTTCAAAAGCAGCTGGACTTGCTTGAGGTTTTTTCTAACCTGATTTTCTAACCGAATTTTGCTGATAAAGTTTTTTTTTTTATGTATTCCTGCATTGAATGCTGTTGTACTGCTCTTAGGGACAGTCAGGAATTGGTGGCCATCCTGGTTCAAAAGGAGATGTGGTAATCTTTATTACAATCATATTTAAAATGTTTTCAGAGGCTTTTCAGTTGTTCAGAATTGTAATGATATTGGCATTCTGTTTTTTTCTGATAGGGTGAAATAGGGCCTGTGGGAACAAAGGGATTGCCTGGCATTGAAGGAGCTATGGTAAGAATATTTACACTTCATCTTGAATCCCCCTTGCCATTATCATCAATGTGCATTTGGCATGTACAAGATGCAATGTTGGTATCACTTGTACTATTCAACTAGATAGAATGTCTGCTCTAAACAGAAACTTAGTATTTATGTCAGAGGCATGGGGTTGGGTGAGTGTGGATGTGTCACTGGATTTATCAAGTTGGCAATTGTGGATCAGTTGGAGTCCAGTTATACACAATCTGAAAGCCTTGAGTGATGGTTAACAGATTTTGTTTTGATACCCTTAAAGTGTACCAATTTTCCATTCAGAAGCTTTTTGTGTTGTCTGCTTCATCTGAATGAAAAACTCCATAGACAGCTGTGTTTGAATTATGGCCTTTCTGGAGCAGCAAGAACTGTATCTGTAGATTCGTCAAATCTCCATGTGGCACGCATCTGACTCAGCCATTCCCACTTGTAATACAAAGGGGTTTTCTCATCCCTTTTCACTATGCTGCCAGCTGTTATTTCCCTTCCCTTAACAACAAAAGTTTGGATATGCCAATGATTTTTTGTTGGGGTTTCTCTATTTTGACGAGGTCACCTGTCACTCCAAACATAGCGAGGAAATGTTTGCTCATTTTAGGTTCTAAAAATGGTAAGCAAGCTATTGTATCTACTGCTGGGGGCAGTCTCCATCTGTGTAATGTTACCATAGAAGCACATTCATATTTCAGCTTCCCTCTGTAACTTTCTTCTAGGGGATGACTGGAATTTCTGGTCTGAAAGGATTTCCAGGTGGCAAAGTAAGAAATGCATTCTTCTGTTTTGAATTCCATGTTTAGAGTAATATTCAGGTTTGGTGGTTTGTTAGCTTTCACTCTGGGATTATTCATTCTATTTTTTGTAGGGTTGGGTTATGATTTAAGAATCCCAGTACCTAAGCCTAACCCTTGCCCCAAACAAGTCAAGTTGCCTTTACAAAGCACTTAGAAATATTCGCTTTGAAGCAATCCACTTCCTTAATTGACTGAACTGAGCGATTTGACTTAAAACGTGTGTGATATGGCATTTACGTCTAGGGCCTTAGAGGACTGGATGGTGATAAGGGGAATCCTGGTCCCAAAGGAGACAGGGTAAGCTGAAGAGAACACTAGTGCTGAAAAGTAAAATGAAACTAACCCTGTGTGTTTGAGGTACATCTGGACCATTCCATTACAATGTCACATGTGTAATTTAAAGGAACAGTATGTAGGATTTACCGGCATCTAATGGTCACAAAGCAGAATTCAACAAAACAGAAGTGCCTCCCACCACTCCCCTTTTTAGATGCGTCCAGCTTAGACTACATTAGCTTGCAGAGTCAATTTTATTCAACTAGAGTCAACCATGGCATCATCATCTGCAGCGGCAGTGGCAAATGACAGGGTAATTTTATTTGGCATTTTACTAAGTTATTTTGACTTTGACTCTTCAACTCAATTAAAATTCTACACACTGTACACACCTTTAAAAAAATGTAAAAAAAAAAAAAAAAAAAATGTAACGCCATGAGAAAATGGATTGAGATGGGAATATTGGGATAAGAGATTTTCAGCATTGGTGTATACTCACATTACAAGTATACTGTCTTCACCTGGTCAAATGCTGACACAAAAATGTAACTCAGTATTGAGCACCTTTTAAAGGGTACAGTCATTCAATTTTTGAGTCTGCAGTGAAGTTCAGGTATCAGTTTTCCATAAATTGGAAATAAATGCATACATTATGCTTTGGACTGAAGCTCATCATAGATGTGGTTTCCTTAGGGGCCTCCTGGTGCTGCAGGGATCCAGGATCATCAGGGGAAAAGGGGCATTCGTGGCTTTACAGGTCACCCGGGTGTTAGAGGTCAACCTGGGCCCCAAGGAAAAGCGGTATTATTATTACATTATCTGAATGTCCAATGTGTCAGCAAGAAGCGCCCGCTGACACTATACTCCTACTACTAATTCTGTACTGTATATCATTGTTGTGGTTGAGAAATTTTGCAATTACCCTTTTTCATGTCTGCTAATATAATATACACTTCCATAACTTATGTCTTATACGGTTCCTTATATATATACAAATTAGATATATTAATATATACAAATTTCATCAGCCCACAGCCCAACATGGGCATCTATCTGAAAAATGAAGCATTTTTTCTCAATTAGTGAAAGCATTGTGAAGACACAAGGTTTTCATCCAGTGGGAGCAATACCTTCTATGAATAAACTGTGCGTTTCTTATCTTATGCAATTTTATTTTATTTTATTTTATTTTGTTTTGGACTATGCAGTGGCTTGACTTTTGGCTGACTTGACTTTTACCTTAAATGTCTCAACTAATGTGTAACTAAACATAAATCTCACACATATAATGTGTTAAGCTTGCCAATTAGTGATTCCTTTTGAAAAAAACTCACTGAGTAGACGATCGAAAAAATACAAATATATTGATTTTTGCTGTTCACAGATTTACAAATTTATAGCCTTTAAGACCTTATAAGCACTGTATGTTAGTCTTTATTAGTTTCTCCATCATTTGTCCTCTCTTAGGGTGAAGAGGGGGATGTGGGTCTCCAAGGAATGGTTGGGAAAGAGGGGCCAAAGGTCAGTGGTTTTTATTGCTGTCTGGTCCAGCAAAACCAATAAACTAAAGCTATTACCTGTCACAGACTACTGACCTACTGTATCTACTGTATCTTCTATGTTGTGTGGTCACTTTACCAAGCACGAAGAAGCCTTTGAAACAAATGCAGAGCAATGGTAACAATAGACTACTACTGCCTAGTACTACCTACTCCTACTATGCTTTTAGTACTTGTAACCACACATCATGTAATAATGACACATTTTGTAACTCTCCAAAATGTGATAAAACTTCCTTCTATAATGTAATAATTCCTGCATTTTGTAATAAGACCACCTTTTGTAATAAACCTTTTGAGTGCAAAATGTTATACATTTTACCACATTTTGTAATAACTTATCGCACAATGCAGTTATTATTACATAATGCAGGGATTGCATTATGTAATAATAATGATAATTCACCGCATTATGTAATTGTTATTGTAATTGTTATTGTTATTTGTATGTTATTACAAAATGTAGAAAAATATATTACACTTTGCATGATTTTCAGTTATTATAAATTGCGGGTGTTATTACATAATAGAGAGAACATTTATTACATTTTGGAGAGTTATTACAAAATGTGCAATTATTACATAATTCATTGTTACAGTACTTTTACTACTTTTACTGCTATTGCTACTACTCTCTTGTTACCACTTGCACTGCTGCTACTTGTGACCACAGGCTCTAAAATTAAAGGAACAAAGCAAACATAAAACATTTGTTACAGTGATACTTGTGCTCATGACTGCATTAATATTTGGTTAATTAACGCCTATTCAAGGAAAACTATCCAGTAAATGTTTTTATCAAAATGAGGTTTCACTTGTGGTTCAAAAGAAGATACAGACTATGGTCTTTTACTGTACGCCATGCATGGTTATGTGATATGTTGACTATGAGTTTTTGTTCATATTTAAGGGCAACAGGGGCATACCAGGACAAAATGGGAAGAGAGGACCCAAAGGATCTAGGGTAACTGCTACTTGGACAGTAGACACTTGAAAATAATTGAAAGCTAAGAGTTGCAGTATATAGTAAATGATTTGACCCCCTCTCTTGTCTGCTTCACTTCCATTTCCAGGGTCGCACAGGGCTTGCTGGCCTGTCTGGCCCACCTGGCATGCCGGTAAGAAAACAGGCGAAAAAAAACAAAAAAACAAAGCAAAACAAAAAAAAAAACTCACCATATACAACCACTCAGTAATCGCTATATGGTATATACAGCAAACTGTGCATGTGGTTTTGTCTGTGTGTATTGTTGCAGGGTTTTAGAGGCCATGTTGGGATTGAGGGACCAGAAGGAAAGCCTGGTACACAGGTTCCCATTTTATAACTTTTGATCTAATTTATTTCCTACTGGTCTACTGTGCTACTGCTAGCCAGTCCAACAACTTCAATATAGCAATCAATTGTCATACTTTTAATGTACAATTGTAACATTATGTGTCTGACTTGCAGGGTGACCCTGGTTCAGTTGGCATCCCTGCGCCAAAGGGAGATAGAGTGAGTTGCATTCTTTAAACCAGCTTGGGATTTGATATGGTCATGGTGAATCAAGTGTAGGGAAACCAGTGTAGATACAGACTGCCTAAGGTTGTATCTCAACCAATGGTGTCCTTTAAAGTGCAAGAATAAAGCAGCGGGATGTGTAGTTAGTCTTGTGGTATGTTATGTGATCTCTGTGTAACACCCTGTGGGAAAAGGTGGCCAGTATTGTCACATTTGTTTGCCTATATATGCCAGTAAATGTCAGACAAGACACGATATGACCTTGTTAAAATGTTTACAGGGTCTGAAACAATTTCCAGGCTATGTGGTCTTAGACAGCATATTCTTGACTGACATTACTTGTGCAATTTGCTATGTAGATATGTTTTCAATTTGCTGCGCAGAAGGTTGTGGCTACTTGTAACAGCAACTCTGTTATCTTGGCATAATTATGTTTGCTGATGACATCAGGGTCTCCCCCAGGGATTAGTGAAATATCTTTCTGTATTTATGTTCTGTCAGTCTGTGTAAAACCTGTCAAACAATAAGGATTTCGCAGTAGTAAAAAAGTGTGCTTATGACTGAAAGTCATAAGCAACAGGTTTAAAATATATTTTGAACCTGAATTGTCTCTGTTCACATCAAGGGATTTCCAGGTATGGGTGGTGATCCAGGGCAGGCAGGTCCTCCAGGTTCCCTGGTATGTCAACCCTTCATCCTTTACTGATGACAGTGTCCTACTAGTGTACCAATGCAAATTCTAACTTCACAGCATGCTGACTCAAGATATTTGTGAGTCCAACAGGGTCCACCAGGAAAGCCAGGTCAAGATGGGATTCCTGGACCACTCGGTGAGAGGGTGAGTAGATTTTAAAGTAGATTCTAAATGCACTTTAATTCTATGCAGCTACTTTAGGGGTTTTATGCAGGTCTGGAAAAATATTGAAAAAGAATTTCCAGGTTATTAAAAGTTTGGCAATTAGACAAGAAGCCTTCAGAAATGGAGGAACAATTAGTTACTATACACATCTCATTACCTTGTAATGGTTGTATATGAGTGTTGTTTCCCTCTTGTATTGTGTTGCATTGTGCAGTATTGTCTTTCTTTTGCTGCAAATCAATCTGCAATTATAACAAAAACTGAATTGAAATAAACAAAGTAGACTTACAGCTTTGAAGATTAGAAGGTGTCATAATATATATTAACTGATTTTAACATCTCCTTTTAAGGGCCTCACAGGAAAACCAGGAGTGGTGGGCCCCCAGGGGCCAGTGGGCATGTATGTAAGTGATCTTTTTTATCTCTGCTGGGAGATCATGCGTTTGGTGTGTGTCCGTGTGTCTATTTGTCTGTCTCTGTCCGTGGCTATAAATATGGATAAAGAAAGGATATAGATTGCTGGGACAGAGAGATACAGAGAGGGGAGACTGAAACTTACGATGCAGCTGAAGTCGTGCTCTGTGCCCTCCTGGAATGCAGCATAGCTGCTTTGTAGTCCGGTGTTGTTAAAGACTTCATGCTTATGATGCAATTGAAATATTTTGATATACTGTAACAGGGACCTTAGCCGGCACTTGCATCGTAAAATATGTCAGGAACCGACACAGTGCAGTGATAAAGTGGATTTCCCAGTTTCTTTCTCTGCCTTGTGGAGAGAGGAGGAGGAGTAGAAAGTCAGCATCCCTGGATAATTTTGACTCCATCCTTTTTTCTGAAGAATGAACTGGCGCCAATCTATTCGAATCTTTTATTTAACAAGTTCTATAAACTGTCGCAAATTCGCATCACTGCCGATATGAATAGTTTCCTGTTGTTTATTCGTTACGGCCCCAGTGTGTAAAGACCTTAAAAAGTGATGATGTAATCTGTCAACAAGTGGGGGTAAAAACAGGTTCAATACCCTGATGCTTCACGACTGTTAAAAAAAAAAAAAGCCCAGGGACAAGATCAAAGTCTTGATGGAAAACCCCTCTCACCCTGTCTTCAATGAGTTGTGGCACAAAGCAATAACAACTATCTACAGTAGGATATAGATATTGTGTCTCCACCAGTGATGTGTGAATTGCAGTCATATCTGTCCCTACAGGGACAGGTAGAGGTGAAGTGAAATGTGGGTCTCGGAGAAAATAATTGATTCAGGTGGATGGCAGGTGAATGCTCCAGGGCGAAGTTGCCTTTAGCTGTCGACTTCAAGGCTGCTCAGCCTGGTGGGCTGACCCTAACCCTAACCAGCCTGGCAGGCTGAGCAGCCTCTAGGTCGACGGCTAAAGGCAACTTCACCCCTGAAGCGGATGGATGGTTTGCACGTACATGCGGATTTGGATGACATTCGAGCTGATCCATACATCACTAGTGCCCACACACACCTGGCAGAGATCTGCACTCTACTGAGTGCACTCATCAAGTGCTTTCTTGGTTTGGTATCTCTTGAAAAATAATATTTTATCAGTAAGAAACTGGTTAAATAAAGTATACTTAAAAAGCATTACCTTGATTTTTTTCCTTTAATGCAACTTAGAAATGTTCTTTCTTTCCAAAATGGTACTGTGAGAATTCATGTGGTATGGATGAAGTGCAAGGATTACAGACAAGTAGACAGTATGGATGCAAACTGGGGCAAAATACTATTTTTAACCGCTTTTATTTTAGCTTACAGCTCATAGAGCAAAATATGGAGTGTGCCACAAAGATGAGTCAACCACAGAAAAGTATTTGAATGACAGTTTCACTTGTAAATACTGACCCATCTGTTACTTTAATCAAGTTAAAGAAATGAGAAATTATAGAAATAAATAGAAATAAGAATTAGTCACATCTTACATCTTGCAATAAGTGTCACGTTGTAGCAAAGAAGATGGACCCAAACACAAGAGCCAGGAGACACAGGGACTGAAGAAATAACTATTTTATCAAAAAATAAAATAAGATGCAGAAAAACATGAGCCAAGCACAAGGGACACTAGCAACACTAGGAATATAGACAAACGAACTGACAGAGAACAAAAGGAAACGTCAGGTATGTATACACACAAGGAACTAATCACAGAACAAGACACACCTGGAGTGGGAAAGCACTGGGAAAAGGAGGGAAACACTAGGATTGGATGACAAGGGAGACAACGAGCGTGTGACAGGCAAGAACACAAGGGCTGGGTTGACAAGACGAACACAGAGCAGGTGTGCAGGGGAACACAGGCTGGGAAGGGCTACAGGGAAACAGGAGGGCCACACAGAGCAGGGACAGAAAACCAAAACAAGAAACACAAGGAACACAAGAGACCAGAAGCAGAACTAAAACCCCAAAACACAAGTCCATAACCTAAAGAGTCCCAAACACAAAGAAAACAAGAGTCCAAAGAACAGAAGGTTAGATTAGACAGAAGGTTAGACATTAAGGTTAGACAAACAGCTCAATATCTTTATTAATTATTTATTTATTTATTTATTGATTGATTTATTTCCAGATAGTATGAAGGAGATAATTTATATAAAATTAGAACAGAAAAAAGAAAGCATTTGGAATACTTTTCACATCAGGTTTAAAACGTATTCACACATGGCTAAAATGCAGAAAAAGTGCACATTCAAAATCTCAACTGATCCACAGGGTTACCCAGGAGCACTGGGTTTGATTGGACGACCAGGCCACATGGGGCAAAGGGTAAGGCATGATCCCTGCTCACATGTTATACATCGCACATAAGTCTCAGAATCACAGTTATTCATTTGACACTGGCGCAAAGACATATTGTTCACAAACCACCACAGTAACACATATGGGCACAAATAGTGCTGGAAAAACAGGGCCTGACGTGTGGATAGCTATGCATATTGCATTATATTATTATATGCATGGCTTTTACCTGCAGATGTAGCGGTGGTCACTGTCTCCCACTGCATTGGAACAATACACTATGATATGGGTAGCATGAAAAGGAATAAGTACTGGTTAAAAGTATAGCATCCATTTTTGTGTATCATATTCAAGTATAATTTATTTCCTATGTTTCATGCCTGTTTTCCTGCAGGGAGATGCTGGTGTAAGAGGCCCTACTGGTGTCACAGGAAAGCCAGGACCTCCGGTCAGCATGTAGATGTAGACATGCACTTGCACATGCAGACATGCACTTTATTTTTTGTCAACTTTCCACTGCATACACTACAATATAAAGCAGAAATGCATGGTTGTGTATACTGGTTGTGGTCTGTCTATATTGACACATTGTTTTTATAGGGTTTGCAAGGTCCCCGTGGTGAGAGAGGACCTCCTGGACCACAGGTGGGAAACTGATTTTTCAACAGCCTAAAAATGTTAATGGGTCAGCCATACTTTACCACACCAGTACAAGAGGATAGCAAGACAATATTGTTTTCTCTCATTTCTCCCCTTCAGGGCCATCAAGGAGAGATAGGACCCAAAGGCATTCAGGGACTTCAAGTGAGTAGCTGGTGAACTGGAAAATATGGAAAGCTGTTGTTGTTCAGGTTCTATATATCCATTGCAATAAGTCAAATTTATTTCATTTTTCTTAACACTATATAAAAAGATATATTTCTTGAAACAAGAGCTGTTTGTTTGTAATAAATAGAAGATGAATTGGGTAGTTACCATAAGCAGGGATGATTACAATGGCAAAATAGACAACGAAAACAGCGCCACCTATAGAAACTCAAACTTCATCAACAGAAAATCCAAAGAAAAAGATATTGGTACTTTACACACAATTTGAGCACTGAAGCTCAAGAATGAATTTTAGAAAAGAAGTAATGGATGAGTGCACTCAATAGAGTTCAGATCTGTACCAGAATCAAAATCAGAATACTTTATTGATCCTCATGGGGAAATTGAGTCAGTTGCAGTTGCTCCCATTTGTAGATCAATAGAAATAGGAAATAAGAAATATGTTAGACAATGTAAAAATATGTAGAAATATATCTACACTGTATACTCTACTATACTAAATAGAAACGAAATAAGAAATGAAATGAAATTAAATAAGAAATATGTACACTATGCTACAATGTGCATCAACCATAATAATAAACAAATATGCAGATTGTAAATATGTAAAATATATGCATCATGTTACAATAAGTATGTACAACAGTATAAATAGACTAAGAATATAAGATTCATGTGCAACATTCTCCAAAGGAACAGGAATAACGGAATACTAATAAATATTACTACTACTAATGATTTGAGGCAGTCCAGCGACTGACGGGGGAAATCAGTGAGTAAGTCCAGGGGTCCAGTCTATTGACTCAAAGTGACTGACACTTTGAGGGAGGAGTTAAACAGTTTGATGACCACATGCAGGAATGACTTCCTGTGGCGTTCTGTGGTGCATCTCGGTGGGATGAGTCTCTCACTGAATGAACTCCTCTGCTTGAGCAGCAAGTCATGAAGTGGGTGGGAGGCATTGTCCAAGATGGCACCTAACTTGGACAGCATCCTCCTCTCTGACACCACCTCCAGAGAGTCCAGCTCCACCCCCACCACATCACTGGCCTTGCGAATCAGTTTGTTGAGTCTGTTGGCGTCTGCAACCCTCAACCTGCTGCCCCAACATGCAACAGCAAACAGGATAGCACTGGCCACCACAGACTCATAAAACATCCTCAGCATTGTCTGGGAGATGTTGGCCCATCTTGTAGAGGGCTTCAGTGCCTTTAGCCCAGTCCAGTTTATTGTCCATGTATAAACCCAGGTACTTATAGTCCTTTACGATTTTCACACTGACCCCCTGGATGGAAACAGGGGTCACTGGTGCCTTGGCCCTCCTCAGGTCCACAACAAACTCCTTTGTCTTTGCCACATTTAGCTGCAGGTGGTTTTGCTCACACCATGTAACGAAGTTCCCAACCACAGACCTGTACTCACGTGACGTCTTTGGCACAGGAATGAGACAGGACGTCTTCCACAGCACGGGGACCCTCTGAAGACTCAAGCTCAGAGTGAACATCTGGTGGAGCACTCCACATAGCTGGGGGGCACAGGGTTTGAGGTGTGGGGACACAATGTCGACATAAAGTAGACAGTTATTGCTTTGTGCCACCACTCATTGTAGAGTGAGAGGTTTGCATTGATGTTGTCCCTTGTCCAAAGACCCGAGAAGATTAGGCAAATTAGTCCACTGACATATGAAACAGCGATGGCTTTTTTACACTTCATTTTTTTTACAGCAGTGAAGCATCAGGCTATGTAAACTGTTGACAGATTCCCTAACCCTAACCCTGCAACCACAAGAGGTTTTAGGCTGATAGGCCCAGTAGTTTGTGAGATTAACCGAGGACAGATACACTCACAGACACCTGACCAAACACATGATCCCCTGACGGAGATAATAAACACAACAGTAATGAGTGTTAAGCACCAAAGATAGAGACAGAATAAAAGACCACACCACAGCAATGTGCACTTATCAAAAAATGTAACACAGAAAACATGAAAAACAAGGATGATGTGGATTACCACTGTGCTTCAGAGCATATTATGATCTTCACATGTATACTACCCTATTTACAGTTTCTTTGAATGTGCTTTAGTTTTGCTCTTCTTTACCATGATCCTCTCACTCCCCATTATAAATCCTTTCAGGGACCTAGGGGCCAGCCGGGAACAGAGGGCAACATAGGGAGCCCTGGTCCTCCAGGGAGTCTGGGACCTCCGGGGCCACCAGGGTTGGCTGGATCCAGAGGGTTTCCAGTGAGTGGGTACTTTTCACCTTTCTCTCTGTTACGCAACAGTATGACAAACATAAAGTCATCTATGATGTTGCACTTTTTAATACAGTCATGCATATTTGATGTAAAAAATTTTTTTGTTTGTTTGTTTTTTTTGTTTGTTTTTTTTAATCAGGGAACACCAGGGATTGATGGATTGATAGGTCAAGCTGGAGAGAAAGGAGAGCAGGTAACAGTATCAATTCTAACCTGATAAGGTTTTTGCTCTCACATGTTGGTCTAAATGCCGTTTTCACTGTGAAAAGAATAAAACACTGAATCCTTGTCCTTGGAATTTTTATGAGATGAAAGCAGTAAAGTTTAAAGATACTGAATAAGGTAAAATTTTGGCTTATTTGGCTTATAACTTATATTCTCTACATTTACTCTAGGGAGCACTGGGCCCTGCTGGTGTCACTGGTCCACCAGGACTGAATGGAGAACAGGTCAGGCAGAAATCTCTGCAGTCACAGTGCGCAGATTAATTTGTTCCAAAAAAACAATTGATTATAAAGTCTAAAACGTTGCTGGCAGTAACAGTGTCACTGGCATTAATGTGTATAATTCTGTGTGTAATTTTAGGGTTCCCCAGGTCCCAATGGTGAAGAAGGGCCTCTTGGAACAAAAGGTGACCAGGTCTGTGACATACAAAAATACCCTATTCTCCATGAATGTCTTTTTCTTTAATTTTATTCTAGTATTTGACTAGGGTCACACACTGTTTTGCTGGTATTGACATTCTCTTAAAAACAGGTTCTGTTCCAGTCACTGTTATGACATGAAGTAAGCATAAGAGACAAAACATAGGGTCCACTGGAGTTGATAGACAGGAGACAAAACAACTTGAGTAGCAGATAAAATGACTCACAAGCAGACAGTCAAAGCAGCCAATGTTAAACAACTGACAAACAATATGCCTTCCTGGTAAGACAGGGAGCTCTGGGCCCCCAGGGACGACCAGGGACCAAGGGACTGAGGGGAGAGGCGGGACCTGAGGGCTCTCAGGGGCTGCAGGGTGAGCCTGGGCAAAGGGGCAAAGAGGTCAGCATTGTTGTCATTTCTGTACAGCTATTATATTAAGCCACTGGGTGTTCTACTAGAATGTGTCATTCTTTCTTCCTTCTTTTCTTTATTTCTTTCTGCAGGGAGATGTTGGAGAGCTCGGCATTATGGGGGATCTAGGTGCCAAAGGATCAAAGGTCATTGGCATGTTATGATTGAATTGTAAATGTTGCTAAAGGTGCTAAATCTAGAATTTTATCAATATGTAATTTTAAAATGATTTGTGATACAATTTTGTTTTCTATTAACTGTGGATCTATAAAGCCCTTTGAGATTGTAAAGAGTAATAAATTCAAACTTGGACTTGGTATAAATATTGTAAACAAATGAGAGCATGTTTGATATGATTGATAGCCTCTACATGACACCAATGTTGTTTTTAGTCCTTATGTTTCTCAAAGTTAAGACCACATTTCCCATAAACCTCCATGCTTCCTGTCACAAAGAGGATTTTGTTCTTGCCAGAAACTCTGGCTGGATCCAAATGTGAACAATTTGGACTAGCAGACTCAGACCCACAGACTTCAGTCTCGACGTTATTGTGATGTTAAGTTTAGTGCTTTGCATTATTATTCCATGTCTGCTTGGGTACTGGGCTGTGGGAATACAAAAGGCACCAATTGGACTTCAGAACTCACACTTGGATGCAAACAACACAAGGATTTGCAGATCTAATACATGTTTGACGTGAGATGAACATCTGAAGTTTTTCTGAATAACTAACAATTATAAGACTGTTATTGCTCTACTCACTTGAAACCCTTAGCTGAACGGTGGTGGTGTCGTCAGCAAACTTCACCATAGCTTTAGAGGAGTGGATGGGGTTGCAGTCATGTTTGAAGAGAGTGAAGAGGGCTGGACTAAGCACGTAGCCCTGCGATGCCCCTGCATTCAGGATGAGGGTCAAGGATGTGTGGTTGCCCATTCTGACAGTTTGTGTTCTGTTTGTGAGAAAGTCCATAATCCATAAGCATAACAAAGTGGCCAATCCCAGGTTGTTGAGTTTGTCTAACAGTTTATGGGGGATTATAGTATTGAACGTGGGGCTAAAGTCAACAAATAGCACTCCTGACATATGTGTTTGTGTTTGGATGCTCCAGGTGGGACAGGGCTGTATGCAGTGCAACTGAGACAGAACCCTCTGCAGATCTACTCCCCTGGCAGGCAAACTGGTGGCTGTCCAGATCAGTGGGGATGATGGCCTTGATGTGATAATTGTTGTTTGGGCAACTGGGCAATAGTCATTAAGGCTTTTAACTGCTGCCTTTTTGGGCACAGCGACAATGGTGGTGGATTTAAGACAGGTGGGAACTACAGCCTGTTGTAAGGAGGAGTTGGTCAGCAAATGACTTCAGTGTGTGGCCTGACACCCTATCTGGTCCTGCTGCTTCAGTGATGTCTATTTTGCTCAGAGTGGATCTCACCTGGAGGTGCTGTTGGATGACTGCATGCTCCTCCTTGGGCGGTGTCATTGGGGCTCTCACTCGGCTGTTCTGGTTGATTCAAATCAATTTGAATAATTAATTCAGGGCGTCAGGGGGAGCAGCATCATAGCTGGTCTGTGATGTGTTGCCCTTGTAGTCGGCTTTATGGCTTTAATACCTATTCACATGGTATGGGTGTTGTTTTCAAACCTCAAACAGTACAAGCACCGCACCTCAGTGCAGTGCTTGTACCTGCGCTTAGCTTCTCTAAGGCCTTTCTTCAGTTCCCTCCAGACATTCCTGTAGGCCAGCATGTTGCCTGTCTTGAAAGCAGCATCACATGCCCTGGGCAGAGACCATACATTTCTGTCCAACCATGGTTTTTGGTTTGGAAACACCTTGATGGTTTTGGTGGTTAATACTGTCTCAGTACAGAAGTCTATGTAGGCCAACTCTGTGCTTTTGAAACAGTCTTGCAGCAGTGAGCTCGCTTTCTCACTTCATACTTGGACTTTTTTAAGCTGTTTTATATGATGCTGCATTGAACTGTAGCTCACTGTGCCTGACATAGAAAACAGACCACAGACAAACAATCAATGTATGCTTCTTTTATGAAGTTAACCACTTCTGTTCAGTAATAGGTAGATTGTATAACCTTCCAGGTCACTAAAGAACAAATTGTTTATTATAGGGAAACATGGGAAATCGTGGAGTATCAGGTTTAGATGGGCTTCCAGGGGTTCCAGGCACCCAAGGATCAAGAGGGTCAAAAGGAGAAAAGGGTTATACAGGGTTGATGGTAAGTCTACTTTTCTGCCTTTCTATCTATCTGACTATCCTCATCATCTGTCTGTCTACAGTGGATATTGTTAACATCATGTATTTATTTATTGGCTTATTTCTTTATGTTACATAAAATCATTTGCTTTGATTTATGTATAACTATATTTAAGCTGTTTTTCTGCAGGGCCAAGGGGGCTTGGTGGGTAAAGTTGGACCATTAGGCTTGTTAGGACTACAGGTAAGCACCAAAATGGGCAGATGGTGTTTTGATGACATTGGAGTTTGACTACTCATCATTTTGTTATATAGGTGTCATTTCTCTCAAATTGTGGCATTAATGTTATCTTAAAATGAAGTGTCAGTTGTATCTGGTGATTGCTGTAAATATGCCTTCTTTTTTCCAGGGTTTTCCAGGCATTTTTGGGATGCCGGGGCCTGATGGACCGTCAGGCCAGAAGGTCAGATAATCTCATAGCATATTCTTCATAAGTCTGACACATTTACATCCAATTCAGTGTTTTTCATGATCTTGAAGCAAGGCTGCTGTGGTCCTTTAGGGAGGGTTTCCTAAACTAGCACCCATGAAATCCAGTCAAAACCATTTTACATTTAAATGCATGGTTGTCTATGTGAATATACAGTATAGAGTATATTCTTCAACTCATGTTCAACATTTTACACTTTTCGTGTTTTCGTGCTACATGACAGAATCTTGTATAACAAAATAAAATGTGGGAATGTTTTTCCATCCACTGCGCCATCCATTGCTCTTTCCAGGGAGAAAAGGGTCCAGCTGGTTTGACTGGGAACGCTGGAACTCCAGGTCCTAAGGTAGACTGCTGCTGATTTAAGTCATCAATCCAACTTGGCAATATCCCATCTAATACCAGTACAGACGTAATTTTCTTCAAATTGTGTCACGGCAGGGTGTGGCTGGGAGCCGAGGTGCAAAAGGTGACATAGGAAAAGCTGGACCAGTGGTAAGTGGATGC
The DNA here is from genome assembly GCA_900302615.1 of Holocentrus rufus. Classification (NCBI taxonomy): domain Eukaryota; kingdom Metazoa; phylum Chordata; class Actinopteri; order Holocentriformes; family Holocentridae; genus Holocentrus; species Holocentrus rufus. The sequence continues at coordinate 18,126 of OMLF01020263.1, forward strand.
AGCACAATACCATTCTTTGCCGCTTTTCCACCAAAAAGTTCTGGGGACAAAGTTCATGGGTCTTTCTCTTAGTGGAGGGTTCTTAAGCTCTTGTGTGCTTGTGTTTCCACTGTACCCTGAGAACAGTGATCTTAATACAAATAAGGAGGAGGCCATTTTGCGTACGACTGACAACAGCAAAACAGTAAACAGGAAAGATGCTGAAGCAGTCATTATGCTCATGATTATTTGCTCTTGTGCTTTTGTGATGGTGGTGAAAAGACGGAGAAAAGACACACGGAGTACAAAACTGAGATTTCAGATGCAAGAAAAGCAAGAGCTGAAAAGAGGAAGCTGCTTTTACACAGATTAATGGAAATCAATTGTGACATGGGATGCAGTCACAAACAGAGGCAAATGGTGGGATTTTCTCCCAATTAACCTACTGGTTAATTGGACTCAGAGACTCTGGGCCAATGCATGAAGCTACCTCCCTCATCTGAGCTGTAGTGACGTCGCTGTTACCTGACTGGCTCAAACGTAGCTGGCGATGGGAAGAAGAGTTTTAAACCTCCCAGGTATTGCTGTCCGCAGCACTACCAGACATGGACATGGGTTGGGCTGTAAGTGTGCTGGCAGCAATGGAAAAACAGGATTAGTTGACTTTAGCTGAATAAATGAACGGCAGTAATGTTTTGTATTTATAAAATTGGACAAGTGCTTATATTTTCTGCACCAGGGGTTGGCCGGAGCCATGGGAAGACAAGGTGACATTGGTCCAAAGGGTTTTTCTGGACCTGAGGGGCCAACAGGAGAGCCTGGAGAGAAAGGGCAGCCAGAGGAGCCAGTGAGAATCACCAGTGATTTACTACTTCATCAAAACGGGATATTCATAACCAGAGATTGTAGATGTTCTGTAGTGTACATAGTGTACACTGAAAAATTTAAGACTGATAGCATTACTTGACTGACGAGGCATGACTGATGGTGATAATTCCCCCTCCTGTTTTCTAGGGTCCTAATGGGCTGCCAGGTGAGAGAGGACCTAAAGGACCTCCAGGATCTGATGTAAGACCAGAACACTAAAAACCATCTCACTCCATGATACAAACTAAAAATTAGAGCTACTCCATCAATTGAGTGAATATTGAAAACAGGCTATTTATTCTGCAAGAATTAAAATTCAGTTGGATGCCCTTAAAAAAATCCCGTACAGCTCTCTAAACAAAATAACATTCTGCTGCTTTGTAGAATCCATGGCCTGCACAAATACGTTTTCAAATCAGGGAAAAGCTTTCATATTAGTGCAAACTTTGGGAAATTCTAAAAATTAAAATCTGAGTTAAAAAAAATAAAATAAAATTGATAAAATATGGATTTTCATATGAATGAATGAATTACCATGTTAATTTTGAAGCATTGGTAGGATTTCCATAAACACCCTTTAGTGAGAACACTGGCAGCTTCTACCAGCTTCTGCACAGTATTTTACATTGTGATACATCCATTGTGTAAAAGCGTATGTAAGCCGGGATAAAGCTGCCCCAGAGACTGAGTGTTGCTACTTCCTGTGTCCGTGGTTTCAAATTAAAAGCGCTAGGCATAAGGCGCAGCTCCCAAATGGAGTTTGATTTTTTTTTTTTTTTTCCCGTGACTGACTGACTGACTAAAAACTTGGTCAACTAAAGACTTCTCTCATCGACTAAGGTTTGGTCGACTAATTGGGGGCAGATATATGAATCTGAAATAACACACCCACTATTGCACCTCTCCCCTCACCTCAGCACACAGTGCATCACCAAACGTGTCTAGGCAAGGAGAAGCTATCATTGTGTGTCACCAAAATGTCACTAAAGCAGTGACTGGCTGCACTTTGCATTCTGTGCCTATATGAAAATAGCGTCTGATAAGTCAGTTCAACCTTTATCAGTGGATGTCTTGTGTCTTCCAGGGAGCGGGGGGTCAGATGGGACTTCAAGGGAGTGTTGGCCCACCTGGACCACAGGTCAGCGCTGCATCTCATGATATCAAAACATATATTTCCACATGGTGACATTTCCAGGATAGGTTTGCTGTATGAATATTCAGGTTACCTTGAATGTGTGTCCCACCTGTATTGTCTTTAGGGGCCAAAAGGTAGACCTGGGTTGGAGGGCAGGAAAGGACAGAAAGGTCAAAAGGTCAGATCAAACTTCTTTGTCTGTCCATTTATAGGTACCTCCTGTTTTTTCTGATGTACAGTTTGCTTGCCTCTTATCTTAAAAAAAACATATATTTCTAAAGAAAAACAAATTGCTTTTCAGTTATTTAAGTATATGTAAGTATATTATTTAAGAACCTTTGAAAAATATTGATCTAAGAAGCCATATTATTCTAGTATTATTAAAAAAATTCTCTGCTGAAAAAGTTGAACAGTTTCAAAACTTTGCACTGCAAAAAAAAAAAACTAACAAAAAAGAAACAAACTCATGTAAAGAAGTCATGAGAGATACTGAAATTGGACTAATGAAATACATATCACAAATAAGCAATGTATACTTTACCCTCATGAATTAACAGCTCAGATTTGTGTGGAATTTGAGATCATTAGATAATTTGACACTGGATTGCATTTCAGGGGGACAGTGGTCGAAGTGGGAGACCAGGGAGGGCCGGACACATCGGGAAGAGGGTAGGATGACACAACAAGCTTGTTAACTGAATATGAACTTAGTTTGATGCTCAAATCTAATGCTGTTACTTTGCACTTTGCAAAAGGGGAGACAAGGAAAAGCTGGAAATCGAGGCTTGAGAGGAACAAGAGGCAAAAAGGTCAGTTGTGACTGTTGACAGAAAATCTGGTGTGATTATGTGCCAGCCGTTACAAAAGCAAAGCTTAACCTTTAACATAATCCAAATATGTCTCACCTCTGAAAATGTCTTTAAGGTTAATGGAGGTACCACATTTAATCGAGTTTTGACCTTTGTCTGGCCTTGCAGGGAAAGAGGGGAGATTTTGGCCCATTTGGTTCTCCAGGGAGACAAGGGGCTTATGTGAGTTATTTTTAGCTACTCATCTCATCAGATTTTTTTTTTTGAGCTACTGTGTTTTCCTCTCTATGGGATTATACAACTCAGTTGACAGTGTTCTTCAAATTCAGCTCTTCTCTCTCACAATCTCCCTCCAAAGGGTGAAGTTGGCCCACGTGGAGAAAAAGGTGAAACAGGTCCACCAGGCTTGGAGGTAAGGCCTTAGACTGATTCATCTCCACTAACTGTACATTGCAGACATGAAGATGCTTCAAGGAATCCTCCAACATTTTGGGCAAAATGCCGTTTTCCTGACTTACCCAGACTGAGACAAGATGTTCAATACCATTTTCACCTGTACGTCCACTGATTCTGTTTCGATGGGTAGAATTTCCTGTTAGCTTAGCATAAATGACTCCTGTAGACTTCCAAGTCTTTATGCTAAGCTAACACAAAATGCTACCCATCGAAACTGAGGCAGTGGATGTACAGAGGTGAAGATGGCAGACATCTTGTGTCAGTCTGGGTAAGTCAGTATTTTGTATTGTAGTGTATTTTTTTATTTCCCATGATACAGGGGGAGCCTGGAATTGTAGGACCACCCGGCCCTCCTGGCAGAGAGGGCTTAAAGGTACTCCTGTTGCAACCCACACTAGAGACCTTCATGGTTCAGTTAAGCATTTCATACCAGTTGTGTCCACTGACTGTTTTCAAGTTATGTATAACCACTCGTTCTTTCAGGGGGTACAAGGCCCTGTTGGAGAGCCAGGAAGAGCTGGTCCAAAGGGAGAGCAGGTAAACTAATGTTGTGTTTACATTCAGATTCAGATTCAGAAAATCTTTATTTATCCTTGCAGGGAAATTCTTTGGTTGTAGTTATTCAATTGCTCAACACACATTTAGAAAGAGGAATAAAATGAGTAAAAAGGTATAAAAAATAAATAAATAAATAAATAAAAATAGATACAAAAAATAACAGCAATAATAATAATAATGGCAAATGTGCAAAGGCAAATGTGCCAAAGGTAAAAGTAAGATGATGATGATGATAATAATAATAATAATAATAATAATAATAATAATAATAATATCAAATAAATCAAACAAGGAGATCCCAATTAATTTTGTGATCATAGCATTTAAAAGATTATCAAGTAATCTATGAACATTATCTGCCCATCAACTTCTATTGGCAGCCAGCAGGCAGCACTGTATGTGCTCTTACACACTAGTTCAAGTTGCTGCTTTTGTCCTCCAGATCATGCCAGTGCTGTGTGAATGTAGAATAACAGCTATCTGTGAACCATCCACTCTATATTTTGCCAAACCTGAGAGTCAGTCTGCTTGTCTAAGTGTGCCATATTAATCACGGTTGTTTCTCCTCAGGGAGATATCGGTCCACTTGGGAGCTGGGGCAGTCCAGGCCTGCCTGGATTACCTGTGAGTCATTTCTGCTGACCCATGTTTTTGACCAACAATGACAACTGCGCCAATGTTGGATTGAAATAGGTGTCACTCTAATAATTGTCCTATTTTTCTTTCTTAAGGGTTTGTTTGGACAGAAGGTGAGTATGTGACAAGAAAGCCAGGCTTTTTGACATTAAGGTGAATGAAAAAACTATGTTTGCTATTTTTGTTTAAATTATGAGCCACTTATGATCAACAGGGACTAAAAGGATTTACTGGACAGCCAGGTCCTGTTGGAGAGAGAGGCTTGCCTGTGAGTGTTTAAGCTGTACAATGCAGTTTTGCACATTGTAAAAAATATTTATCTAAAGAAGTCATTTTTTAAATCTTGAATTCACTATTTAAACAAACGAAGAATGTGATGATGTGATGTAATGATTTAATATGTTTCCAATGCAGTTTGACTTGTAATCACAGGTCTGTTTGTCTGTTTCTGTTTGTCAGGGTCCACCTGGTCCAGCTGGGCCACAAGGAGTGTCACTGAACCTCACATTAAGTCAGCTGAAGGTAAGGGTAACTGGTGCTTACATGGCCCTGTAACCAAAACCTCAAAGTTTAGAAAAAAATCCATCAAGTCATTTGATCTTGTATGGAGACTTAAAATCACGTACATAAACTCAATTTACCCATCTTTCGTCCAGCCTTCTTATTGTGGTCTAATTTGCTCACAGTAACTGCTATAGTTATTTATTGATGTAAAAATGCTACATTCAACATATTTAAAGGAGAATTCAGGTATTTTTAAACCTGGGCCCTATTTTCCTATCTTTTTGGGTCTAAATGATTAATAGGGACATGTTTTGGATAAAGGATATTTCGGGTATTTTTAAACCTGTGCCATATTATCCTGTCTGTTTGGGTCTAAATGATTAAAAGGGACAAAAACTTTTGGAGTTGGTCCACTTTTGAGCGAGAATGCTATAACCAGCAACCATGAAACAGTTGCAATGTTATCCAACACGGCATATGTCTGTATCAAAGTATGTCTACTAAAAGTGCTTGTTTTTGGCACTGTCAGGCTCAGATTGTTAATATTAGTGTCCGACAACATTATGGAAAGCATCATTCCAGAGACAGACCTTTTTGTTTACGTTTCATTTTTTCTGGTCTCTGTTCTAACTTCCTTTTTTTTAATTCTTCTACCATTTGCGCATGTGGGCATTTTCAGATGTCTACACAAGAAGTCTTATCAGAGCTGAATATTCATTTGAGGTAGCAAACCTGAGACATAGAGGAACTGCTAGCAAGAATTTATTTTCAAAGTCATGGCTGAATATTTAGCTAACCCTCTCGCTCCCCCACTCCCCTGGTCTCTGGAGACCACTGAGGTGCTGGCACTCAGTGTGCATTCCCTCCACTCTGTCTCTCCACTCTTGGAACAGCATTTTTCTTTAGGCAAAGTATTTTGGTATATGATTTCTTCTCTTCTTTGGCTGGCAGTACTGATGCCGGTCAAAATGCTCACTGCAGACCCGATGGTAGGCAAGGCGCAGTGTACAGACAGGAGTGTCAGCACCCATTTGTAGCACAGCCAACCACAACTTCAGTGTGTCCCAATCAAGACCACCAAAGCAATGGTGGTCTATGAAAGCTGACATTCTGTTGGCACAATTCAGAAAAGTACAAACACGAACCATTGTTTATTTTTGAAAATCCTTTAGTTCACTAAGCTACGCTTTCTCCACTCTTCCCTGGACGGCTCTCTCATGTTTACACATGTTTACAGCTCACCTCCCTGGAGATTTCAGAGCAAGGCTTCTCCTTGAGCGCGACTTCTGTTACATGTTCGACACTTATCTATCTCTCTGTAGGGATATTTTCCATGATGTTGTCAGATACTTAAAATAACAATCTGAGAGTGTCAGTGGCAAAAACAAGCACTTTTAGTAGACATACTTTGACGCGGAGAAATGACTATTACGTGGTTGCCGGTTATAGTGTTCTTGCTCAATAATGGACGAATTCCAAAACATTTTGTCCCCATTAATAATTTAGAAACAAATAGATGGGAAAATCGGGCCCAGGTTTAAAAATACCGGAATTATCCTTTAAGGTATCTGCTCAATTGGTCCACAGTCAAATCAGAGATAGTCTTTAAAGGAGGATATTCCACCTCCAAGAATATGTGAGGCCGCCTCCAGAGGGTGACATAGAGCACTAAAACTGGGCTGAACAGAGTAAAATGAACAGTGGTCAATCCATTGACTGCCATATAGTTTGGCAGGTACTCCACAATACCCCTGACACTACCCCCATAGCCAAAAGACGGTACTGCACTCTTTTTCCTGTCTCACAGCAGTCAATGGCAGTGGTTCGGCTTGCTCTGCTCTACAGGCTTTAGTTTAACTATCAGAGCATTCCTGTTTGTTTTCTGTGTAATATCTCAGAACCTCATGCACCTGTCAGACAAGCCCAATTACATCCTGGTCCAGACTCTGCTGGACTCCCTTCAGAGAGACCTGCGCTGGTTCATAGATCCACCAGACGGCACCGTCCAACACCCAGCCACCACATGCCTGGAGCTATGGCTAGCCCACCCCAACTCCACTAATGGTGAGCTTGTCAAAAGATTGTCCATTGCTGGCCTGAGAGTGAAATTCTCCTGTATTTTACCCTACTCTCCTGCTGTCCTCACATTTAGCTACTTTCCCATAAATCTCCCGTATTTTAACCGTATTAAAAAAAAAAAATGTAAGATTGACAGTTGGCATAACCACCAGCCTATGATGCGTTTCCTACATTCTCCCGTATTTCCCATATATTTTTATCATTAGCATTTTAATGCCGAAATTATCATAAAAGATTACATTTTAAACTGAGAACATAAAATTATTAAAACAATGAAGACATTTAAAATATTTTAAAAATAAAATTAAATTTAAAATAACTATTAAAAGTTACATCAAAGAGATATCCTTTTTCAAAAATCCATAATTTTTACATTCTCATCTCGGTCTCGTCCCTATGTGCATGCGTAACCTTCACCATTGATATCTACTGAACAGACCTAGACAGTCAAAACTGATGCTACAGGGGTACCTAAAGCGTCATAGCTTGAAGTCTAGGGCCACTGACCAAGCTGCCATTTTTGATGAGTTGGGAGTGAGAACATGTTGTAGACACACACACACAGATAGACAGACATACACATATACACACACACACACTTTTATTACTGATGGGGCCCGCTTCATAACTCATGAACTGTTTGTTGTAGACTCTTGTGGGTGGCATCGTTGAACTCAACAGACACTTTCTTTTTTATTGGTGTGGGTTACCCCCTCCCCCTAAACTCTCTCCTTTTATAACTCATTAACCATTTGTTTTAGGCACTTGTTGGAGTTATCATTGGACTAAGCAAAGTTCTGGGGGTGGTGACAGTTTGCCCCACCCCCTACACTTTAGCCATGCCCCTTTCACAACTTGACACCATTTGTTGTAGACTCTTGTGGGAGGCATCAGTGGACTCAGCACAGGTTCCTTTTTCAGTGGTGTGGGTTAGCCAAGCCATCTTCTTCTGTTGGTCCATCAGTTCATTGGTCCATACAGCTGTGCCCACACTATAGCAACCACAACTTTCTGACTGAAATTTGCCATGGAGGTCAAGCATTTGTTAGGTTGTGTATGTGGATGCATGCGCGTATGTGGTTGCAGCTATTGCAAATTCGTGCTTGTTATGTAATAAACATCAGTGTGGAAAATGTGCCATGACTATCAGCCATATTGGAGGATAACACCACTGGAGTGATTAAAGGTAAACCTCTCACAGAAAAGGCTTGGGCAGTAATAGCCACATCCATGAAGGAAAATCTTCTGAAATGTTACTGGTGTATTTTGTTTTATTGTTTGATTATTATTTATAAATCTGCATGAGTGCTTAACATGCTTTTTGATATTTTTTCAGGGATGTATTACATTGATCCTAACCAGGGCAGCCCAGCTGATGCTTTTCAGGTATACTGCGACTTCACAGCTCAGCCAAAGACCTGCCTGTTTCCACTCCAATCTCAGGTAGCAGCAACACTCTTAAAAGTGCTACATGTAACATTGGTATATCATTGTCAAATGAATTATGAGATATGGTCAAATGAGGGGTAGAGTAAATAGAGAGAGAGAGAGAGAGAGAGAGAGAGAGAGAGAGTAGCCTTTGAGACCACCGTTGAGATCACTGGTAGCCTCTGTCTCATGTCAGTGCTAGACATGCCACAAAAAGGATGCTGCTCCTTGCCCCCCCTTGCCTCTCATGGTTTTTCCCCCAATGTTGCCAAAGGAAAAGTATCTATTAAAAAATCCCTAAAAATCACCAGATGGCATGATACATTATTCGCATATAAATTTTTGCCACAGTTCTCAAAAGAGGGAGGGGCTACACTGTGTATGGGAACCACTGTCATCAAAGCTTTGGACTGGACAAGCAAGTAGTGCCAATGTACATGCACTGACAGCCTGATATCAGACAGGGTTTTCACTAAATGCTTTACAAATCAAAGCATTAACAATTATTTGACAGTGCAAAAAAGTAGCAAGATTTGTGCTAGTTGCTTTTAAGAGATAAATTCATCAGCGTGGCTAAATCTGGTGACCAAGTTATCAAGTTGTTAGCAGTCGTTGCTCCACATGCCGTGTTTCTTTAGCTTTACTGCAGACGATAAGTCTGCAGTAAAGCTGCAAACTTGTGATTTTTTCCATTCCATTTTTCCATTCCATAAATGTACCATTTCAAGAAACTCTGAAATATTTGGCCCTCTTTGAAGAATAGTGTCACCGTCCTGTTTAAACGTGAAGAGTGTAGCATGTTAACATCAGTGAATCACTGCCGCATTCATTTTGAGACATTACTACAATAAATACCACTGCCAAGAACACCGGCAGCATCTACCAACCTCTACAATGCAGTTTACAGTGGAAGCCACTGGGTCAGATTTGGAGGTTAATCTGCTATGGTTTTTTTGTTTGTTTTGTTTTTTTAAAGGAATGCTCCAGCGTTTTGAGCAACATACCCTTTTCCAACTTACCCAGACTGAGACAAGATGCTCGATAGTATTTTCACCGCTGTACATCCACCAGTGTTGGGGGGTGGTGAACTACATGTAATTAAACTGGTAGTTTAGCTACATTTTGCAGTAGCTTGCTGGCAGTTCAGCTACATTCATATTTACATAGTGATTCAAGAAGTTAAATTACTTTTTTTGTCTTTTTTTGTGTAATCAACTACTGACACTACAAATGATTTGGGGACCCAAAAGAAAAGGAATATTGATTTGTCTTGATTATTGCTATTTCTTAACAAATGTTAAGAGAAGTTGTTGCATGCTATTTTAGAAGTTACCTGGCTGAGTCAATCTGCTTGTTCAATCCCCCCACCTGGACTCTAGTTTCTGGAAGGCAGGTGTCTGACTAATAGACATTGTATACAAAACCAAAGCTAACAGTCCTTGCAGTTTCCCACACTTTCCAATAATAGTGCGGTATTTTAATTTTTAATTTTTCTGGTTTATTTATGACCTGTTAAGAAGTGGGCACTTATTGCAATAAACTCAGTTAGTGTCATTTTTTGCTGGCATGTGACTTTTTGTTATAATTTCGTATCACGTGTGTCAATTACATCTTTTTTTTTTTTTTTTTTCTTTTTTTTTTACAAAGTAGTTTGAACTATTTATTCTAAGTAGCTTTCGTTCACCAAACTCGATTTCTCGAACTTCTTCCAGTGTGAAGTAATTGGTAGTTTGCAAAGCTGTGCTTTCAAACTAGCTTCCCCAAAACTGATGTCCACTGGTTTGGCTCCTATAGGTAGCATTTTGTGTTAACTTAGTTTAAAGACTTGAAGTTTGCAGGAGTCATTAGCCTATCTCTGAGTGGGTCAGAAAAGGTGTTTTGCCCAAAATGTTGGGGTATTCCTTTAAAATTTGGTAATAATATGATATATCGGTGTAATAACATTTAAATAATAATGACAACACACAGGTTCCAGTAAAAGCTTGGCTGAAGGATTCTGGCACAAATATCTCATTTCACTGGTTAAGTACTGTTGAAGATGGCTTCCAGGTGAGTGTCTGACCCACAAATTACTTTGTTAGAGAGAAATGTCTTGGCTCCTTCCTCCAAATCACCTCTTCTTGTGCAACCTGCCAGATCGAGTATCCAGGAGCAGATGTGGTGCAGATGCGGTTTCTGAGGCTGAGCAGCAGATTCTCCACCCAGAACGTCACCTATTCCTGCCGACCGGGGAGCAGACAGGGCCGCAGTGAGCGGGAAGTCAAGTTCCTGGCTGACACACGCCGGCAGAGTTACTTGGGGGCACTGAGAGACTGCGTGGTGAGAGATGGTGATGATGATTGTTGATGTGGTTGAGGTGACAGCAGGGGTATAATTAAGCAGTATGCATTATTGTTTTTTTATTGTTTTTAACAATGTATTTTTTTTTTTTTTTTTTTTTTTATCTGGCAGACATTTTGGGGTTTTGGGTTTGGGAGACAGGTGACACCATAGTTCACTCCAGTGAGTTCACATCAATTCATAATTAGTAGCTGAATGTGCATTTGAGTTGTCCAAGCTAAAAGCACAAATCGCTTTACGTGTTCAGTGGTGGAAGTTGGCTACCAAATAATGCTGTGCAATTCTGTGATTTCAAAGTAAAATTCAGGAGGGTACAGGGGTGTTAGGTATACTTTTGGGGTGATGCTGCCATAACGGATATTTTGTGTGATAATTTGTGATATTTCGTCCAATTTTTTATTCATGTCTGAGTGGAAACTTCTCTAAAACAGCATTTAGACCATGTGACAGTAAAAAAAACATGACTGGCTGATTGCTGGACCCCTGCTAGCAGAGGGAAAGCCTAGAAGCTTAAATGTCACTTACTGACTTACTAACTTTTTTCCTAGAGGTGACAACTAAATATTGCTAGCGACCGAGTTCGGTGAAGGTCAGGGTCTTGGATGTGTTTGGCAGAGCGATGATGATGCACTTCCTTAATGATGATGTGTTCCTTAATGATTCTTGAATGATGAAAAATGTGCGCACTGTGCAGCTAACGGCTCGCTAGCAGCTCTAATGGGCTTGTGGGTATCGCTAACAGGGTTGTTAGCATCGCTAATGGGCTAGCTAGGTAACAGTGCCAACAATATGTTCCTCCAGCTCGATATATATATAGGCTATAATATATGGCAAATTGTTTTTTTCCGGAACTGATGATGGAAGTAGTTGTGCATGTGCAGTACCAATTTGGTAGGATGTACAGATCCAGTAGTAGCAAAAACACTCTGCATCTGTAGACTTTCCAATGTACAACCAATCATAATGTGTTACTTCATCTGTTACTGTAATGTACGACCCTGAGCAGATCTGGCAGGCTGAGCACATCTGGTACCTATATCAGCAAGCACAGCCCTGGCTCTTCTAGTTTTTAATACAAGGTGAAAGTGAAACCTTTATATCTTTGTGATGTCAAACATTGTCTCCTTTTCCACAGCCCTCAACAGACCTGGAGTTAGGATCACAAGAGTCTTTATTCCAGTTTGAGAGCGACGACCTCCAGCTGCTGCCCCTCAGGGACCTGGCAGTGGTTGGTAACAATGAAGTAAACCAGGAGTTTGGCTTCATCATAGGGCCCGTGTGCTTCAGTTAGATGAGGGAGGCCCTGGAGCTTCTAAGCAGGGTTCACACTGCAAGCAACTTCATTGATGAGTCACTGTGTTCCAACTAAATGTGGGCAGTGTGACAGGCTCTGATTTATGTTGTGGTCTGCACTTCCAAAATTGAATTTGAACAGGCAATCATGTATATTTTGCTTGTTTGGTATTGTTTTTCACTGTTTTGGTGAGTTATATAAATACTAATAACATTGATCAAAAATACGTATACAAAAAACATTAAAATTACTTTAGAGTTTACCATCAAAGCCAATAACGAGTGCAACCGCTCTCCAAACTAGCATCATTTTTAGATGTTTATTGTCTTTCAAATAAAAATTACAGAGAAAGCTTTGAATGGAGGGAAGTGGTTTTAGGAAAATTTGAATTGCTGTAATCAATTTTTCTTCCATTTTGCACTTGGTAAGGAGAACAATTGTTCATAAAGCAAAATCACAATGGTAAGAATCAAAGAAGTGCATGAAACTGATTGTTATCAGCTAGTATTTGTGGAAAGTTTGGCCATGGACGACAAACCTGCTTCCTTGTTCACTCATCTTGAACTTCCAGTGACTTGTTAATTATGTTGCTTGCAAAATGAACACAGGGTTGGGGATGACCAAGCACAGCCAACAGAAAGGAAAGAGATGACAAAGCAAACTGAAGATATTCTGGGAAAAAAGTGGGCTTTCCCCCTTTATGAAGGTTTCCTCTTCAAATACAGACTGTTTGCACGTCCACTTTTTAGTCCAGGGATATTTTGAACCTGAAATTCTTGAGGTTAACTGTCTTTTGTACATTTGTTTACATGTTTTTGTGCTGTTGAAACCATTGCTTATTTATGGAATTGGTTGAACTGATAATCATTCAGTCATTTTAATTTTGATTCAGGTATATTTTGACTCAGATCACTGTGGTTAATGGTAGTCGATATTGTACTATAGGGTATCTGAAAAGACTGGAATCACATGGAAATGGCTCACTCCTTCACAGAATGAGCACAGCTTAAACACCACCGATTTAATTGAATAAAGAACTGAAATCTACAGGAATCATTAGCCTAGCTCTGTCAAAGTGGAAAAAAAATAAATCTTATGGCACCTCCGTGCTGTTAGGTTGATTACAGCATGGATTTAATGTGTATTTGAAATACACATCTTGGATTTTTTTTCTTTAAATCAGAGTCATTTTAGGAGAACTTAGATGGTTCTTAGTTACATGTTCAACAGTTGTAGTTCTACCCATCTAACTTCTCCTAAACTGACTTTGATGGAGCTAGGCCAATGAGTCCTATAGACTTCATGTCTTTATGCTAAGCTAACACAAAATGCTACCCATCAGAACTAAACCAGTGGACGCACAGAGGTGAAAATGGTTTTGAATATCTTGTCTCAGTCTGGGTAAGTCGGAAAAATGGTATTTTGCCCAAAACGGAGTATTCCTTTTATTTCCAACAAGAAAGAATCCTAATGATTCCATTCCATTTCATAGCCAAAACCTATTCACTGTACTCACTCCACCTCAATGCCTTCAGCAGCACTGCGAGGAACTGTGGGCCCCCCGACGAAAAGTTACAGTGGGCTCCCCAGCTTCAGGAAAAAAAATCCTCCCTAAAATACTCATACTGGGGAAATCCATCATAGAATTTTTCCCATACACGTTCGCCTCAATAGACCACAAATGCAGTGTAAGATATGCTGCATTTTAACTTAATTAGGGAAATGTAGGAACTAACTCAAGCAGATGAAGATGAGCATAAGATATGTGTACACCGGAAGACGTCAATGACAGCACTTGTCTTACTCAAATTGACTTAAAGTGTATCCAAGGGGGGATTTTGCCTTTAACATCATCATGTCATCATTTCCCACCCCTAGCAGCAGCCCTGATTGCTTACTTCTCTTAGTAAGATACATTTCCTCAGTTGAAAAACATAGATTCAGGACAAACTGCCATGTAGTAGCGAAGGAAAATACTCTACATTATCCTGTGCCATTTACTGTTAGAAACCAGTCATTTCAATCTCATGAATTGTTAAATGTGTCCACCATTGTCACTAATGTAAATACGTAACGGGACTGCTGTAGATATTTTTTACGAGCTGCATTGCATGTCGGCTTGGCTAATAATCCTTCAATCAGTGTGTAATCTTTTGTTTTCTGATGCTATCTCCTGTTATTTGTTTTTGTTTGAAAATTCTTAATTTATATTGTGAAGATTTCAAGTTTTTTTTTCTTTTTCTCTGATTCTTGTTTTCTCAGTATTTTGTATTTTCCCACTAATGCTGCACAAAAATCAACCAATAAATGAAGGAATTTTGCAGTTTTAGTTTCATGTGGTTCTGCATGTCTGTCATGGTACCAACATAATCAACACTCTCATGAGAGCAGCCCATATTAAAACTACATTCATGGTACTGTATGGTGTTTTAGGTATGGAATCAAGCTAATGCCATATGTATGCTATTAGCTTAACATGACTTGATTTAAATGTTGTTCATATTGATTCACTCAGGGGAAAGTGCTCAACCACATGACCGTACACATGCTATGCAGTTCCACCAAACATGGTTGGATAGTGAGGACTTGATCACTATTATCCAAATTCACTGCTTAAATGCACAAACTTACCGTGTGCATTTATTCACATAAAATGAACAAAAACAATTATGCAAAATGTAAAATGAAGAGATCATCCTATTTAGTTCACAGTGGGAGTGTAGTGGGAGACAACTATTGCTGCCTTCAGTTGCTATTATATTAGAAATGTACTGATTGCATGTGAAGCATAAATGGACAGTCACTAATGTAAATACGTAACGGGACTGCTGGAGGAGGTGAGCTGCTGGAGGAGGTCGGTACACACTCAGAAATGAACATGCTGCATGTTTAGATTTTTTTTTCTTATTGCTGTGTTTATTTGCTTTGTTTTTTTTTTTTGTTTTTTTTTTTTAGCTTATTTTATATTCTGTTTGTGTTTGTACTCGTTTTTCTTCTCCTTTTATTTGTTTGCTGCAGTGGCCTAATTCCCCAATGCAGGGATCAATAAGGTTTTTTCTCATCTTATCTCATGTACTGAAGGAGAAGATGTTGGAAATGGATGCCAGAGAGAAGGAGCCACTGAAGAAGAAGGAGAAGACAACAAAGGAGAAGTACCGCTTCTTCTTTGCAGGGCGTTGAAGAGGACATCTCTTTGACCTTGTATTTAAAGTGATAGTTTGGAATTTAACTCATATAGTGGTATTTGGTGCTGCATGGGAGAGTAATAGACCCTGACGTAAGAATACGCGCTTCACTGGGAGTGTCTCCCCCCAGAATGAATGGAGCAGTAAATACCACTGCATGGGTCAAATTCCAAACTATTACTTTAACTTTGACTAATTTGATTTTTTGTTTGTTTTTCAGGTGGCGCTCCAGCTCATCCAGAGGTCCCATGAAGGATAGAGTGGGTGCAAAGCGACAAAGGACAAGGAACCAGGGAGCAACACCACAAAGCCGAGGTCAAGCCATGAGCAGAGTCACCATGTGGACTTCAGCGTTGAGCTGTTTCCCCTTGATGCTGCCAGAGATATTATGACTCACCTCGACCACCGCTGCAGATCCTGGATGTGAACATAACAACTCAGATACTGTCAATTCTAATTCAAATTTGCTGTACTCCTTGATGACATCCAGAGGAAGCATCTTTCCTCCAGTCTGGTGCCACCATCAAGCCAAACTCAGGTGGTTTGGGGGACATGCTGCATGCATGCCTGCATAGCTCAGGAAGCCAAAATATAAAGGTATAGATATAGTGTTAAAATGATTAGAATAATGACACTGAAGTATTTTGGCACATATTTTCTCTTTGAATCCAGCAAAGTGGGCCCAACATTACTGCAGTGTGTTATATAACAAACCAAAAAGATCCAAGTTGCAGCAGGTTGTGTCAGCAACATGGCAAAAACATTTTGGATAATTATTGCAAAGAAAGTACACATCCATATTTGTTTAATAGTCTAATTTCACTATAACTCTCTACCAAGTGTTATACATGATTTTCTTTCTTCTTCTTTTTTTCAACGTTCAATTTTAATCTCTTTAATTTTTTTTTATTTTTTTTTTATATTTATAACCTGGCCACTTTGAATCTATTTGTCAGTGTTCAAGTAGGACATCCAAACAATACCTAACACAAATCAAACTATCTATTCATATCCAGGTCCCTAGGGCAAAATAACTTTGAATGGGGGTCCTTGGCGTTATGCAAATAAAATTTTCAGA
>OMLF01020263.1:34493-77172 GCA_900302615.1 Holocentrus rufus
ATTTTCAGAACATGAGAAAGTTAGAAAAATAATAGTCGTAGTCTTAGCCATGCGATTTCCCCAGTAGACATTACAATCACACCGTCAATATCCATGATCTCAAGAAGTTAACCTACAAAAATAAAATTACATTTAAAAGCATAATGACACGGGTAAAATGCAATAAATTAAAAAGCAAAAAATGTGAAACCCATTCTCTGTGTCTCATATTGTTTTAAGCAGTGAATTTGGATAATAGTGGTCAACATATACTCATATCCTTTATCAAGCAATTTTCAAAAAAAGTTCTCCTTTTATAACAAATATCCTTAATTTTCCATATAAAATAACTGGAGAAAAATAATACACGCCCCAAAAACGTAGAGGCACGGCGAGCACAAGTCGTCCGGAGGTCAGGAGGAGGAGGAGCCTGAAAACAGCAGACTTGCATTTCGCATTTGTTGTCAGTGAGCGGCGTCACATCTCAAGTCATGAGTGGCTAACAAACAGTGATACTTTGCATGTGTGTAATATTCACGTTTATTAGACAGAAGACCATTAGCTACGTGGTTCTTGGTAATACTTTCAACAGGACAGGAAGCCCAAGGCTGGGATACCAACGTTGAATTTGCCAAGGATAAAATGCAGACTGTTGATATCTTTTCGGTGTCAGATAACTTTATTTTCTGACATTTGTTTTTCAAGGTGGATACTTTAATTGTCTGGACTGTCACCAAATGCTTTTAAAGAAGTGTTTTTCGCATACTTTTAAAAGGGCTCGACGTTTTACATGTGGCGCCGGCTGTTTTAGGCCAGAAGCGCCATGCCTCGGTCTGTAGTCGTGCTGTGAATCCGCCAAACGTCACCTCGATTCCGGGGACGCGTCGGCGAACCTCACGCCGCAACAGTGTGTCCTACAATTTGAAAAGGTAAAATTGAATTCATCACAAATAACACCATGCATGACCAAAGTGTGCGTACTTTTATTATTTTACATATATATATATATATATTTGTCTTTCACAGCAGACATATTTTATCAGTCTGCATCAGCGAACCAATTGATGAAACGATCTGTTGATTAATGAGACCGTAACATAGCGGTCACAAATATTTTTCAAGTGGTGTAATATGTGATAATGTAGTGATAGGTATTTATAAACCAATCTGTGCCCCCACAGTCTGTTAGCATATTGTTATCAAACAACCACCAATATAAACAAGAATCGTTTTATTTTCAAAAAAAGCACCAATTTAAGCCAAAAGACCCAGGCATATGACGTTAATTTCAATGTTACTTATGTGCTACGAATTTAGGTCTTAATTGTCACCTAACCTCTATTGTGCAATTGATTGAGTTTACATGGAATTACACCACACTACATTTCTGATATTATGATATAAGTTAATAATCATAACCACACCTATCTTCAGCAGTCAGTTTCACTGCCTCAGTCCAAGCACTCGCTCTTTCTTGTCCTTGTGTTTTGCAGTAACACCTATTGAAAATACGGACACGGAAGCTGGTTTGGTTTCAGCACAACCGCATTTGCTGGCAATCCTTACTTGTACCTGGCTGTTCTAATACAACACAGTTATTTGTGACTTTCCTTAGGTCTGCTTTGGAGACATGCATCAGCCATCTAGAAAGGATTTCGTATCTGTAACCTTTACCGATCAGGGAAGTGGCAATTACAACAACAGCAAGCAGTGGCGGAGGCAGTCTTGCTGGAGGGTAAGAGTGTGATCTGCTCAGAAATACGTTTCCTTGTCTGTATCCACCAACATGTGCTCTGGTTTCATCCCTGCTATGTCCTGATAAGTACTCTAATGTCTCACTTTCCCTGCCGCTGGCTTGCACAGTTGCACGACCTGCTCATCTGATACATAAGCTATTCTTTGCTGCAAAGTCCAAGTAGATTTGAGCAGGTGCCTATGGCTTTACCATTCAGTTACCTGTTGGAAATTTAAAACTCAGATAATGCTAACAAATAGTGAGTAGCTAGTTTCCATATAAGTCTTACTTAAATATGTTAAGCAACTGTTTCCTCTGTCATTTTATTTGGACAATAATTCTGGTTTGTCCCATCTGTCGGTCAAAGTTATACCCCCTAGTTGAGGCTCTCGTGCTAAAAATGTGTTTTAATTCTAATAAAATCATTGTCTCTAAAATATTTGAACTACACTTATTTTAGTTTTAGTAAGAGAAAGTTACAGTGCACATTTTAATTTCAGATCTTCCCAGGGTTCCCACCAGTTGCAGTCATGGCATTTCTGGAAAGTCATGGAATTTTGAAAAGTCTGTTCCAGGCAGGGAAAATCAGGGGTTTTATTAAATTCTTGGAATAAGTCATGGCATATCATGGAATTTTGTCTGCCTTAATTAAAAAAAAAAAGCAGTCACTAGAAAGCAGTCACTAGTTATTCGGCAAATATAGCAGTTTCCTTGCTCTGCACCGCTGCTAAATGGAGGAAAGACCAATTAAAATGGCACAGAAACGTTACGTGACACTTCCTCATTGCACAAGGGTAACACCAAACTAGATGTCTAACACACACGCCCAACATTAGTACCTATACTAAACACACATGATGCAGCGAAAGCATCATGTGCCGTTTTTTCACTCAGTCCAACAGCACTGCAGAGTGCGTATTATATGGTACTGTTTTTGAAAGGAATAAGCTGTAACCACCGGCAAGCAAAGCATCCTGTTTTCACTACAGCAGATGTCATTCCAGCAATTGGTGCCCTCATTCATTTAGGCTGAACCCATGCACAGTGGAAGAAAGAGGAAGTGAGTACTGTTTGGTCAGAGAAAGTGAGCCATTTGTGAAGTAAATTGCTTATTATAGCTCAAGCTGTAAGCAACTTGGGTCATTCTGTTCAGACTGGATGTCAGCAGTGCCAGCAGCATTTTTGAAATTTTCATTGCTTTCGTAAAAGTCTTTGAATGTCTGTAACTAGCTTCTTGTCCATTTTTGCTGTCACTGGGTGAAGAAGACTGTGAAAAGTTTGGCCACCTTTTCTTATGTGCCAAAATTAGCATGCCCTGAAAAATGTAGTCCCCCCCTGGCAGTGTGTCCTTGTACAGCCCCTTGGTTGTGTTGGTTTGGTACGGCACAAGTAAGGTGTAGTGAGGAAAATTAATATGAATGATGGGAAGGTTAAAGCATATCCTGAAAAACCTTCTTGTGCAGTAGAATCAGTGGATTGAGATAATAAAAGAAATAGCTAGCAAGTGTGATCTCTGCTCATTACAAAGCAACTTGATTGTTTTGGCCAGGCTTTATTGTTTGTAATGATGTGAATTGTTTCAAAATGGCCCATGGTTTGAAAAGCCAGTGAGTGGAATGCACTCCAGAAAAAAAAACAAATGATTTTGCTGTTCTCCCCTCGGGCATGAAGTTGAGGTGAAGACCCAAGGCCAGGAGTAACACATTTTTCAGGGGACACATTTTGGCACAGCACCACTGACAAGCTTGTTGACAGTTAACACGTTGACAGAGTTTCCTTGCTGGCTCCATGGGAAGTGAATGAATTTTTGGGTGATTTGTTCTCATGTTGGCTCACAGTGTGGAAGCATGATAAACCCTGATAAGGAGACTGCTCAAATGGCCCACTTTTCCCAGCACCAGATTCTTACCCAGAGACAGTTTATCTACAGTCCCTGCCTGTGTTGAAGCATATTGTGCAACTGACATTCTTTGCTATCCTATTTGTTGCTGCAGAAGTATCCACAGGGCCTTATGTTGTGTACCTCTGAGTTACCTCATTTTAAGTGTGCACACAAAAAAACACAACTTGCATGCTCTGCTTTCACAAAGAAAAGCGGATGACTACGCAGGGCATGTCTGAGCTTATGAATTACATAAGATATAAATACTCCACTGGATGGCTTTTAAATGGCTTGCTTGCAAAGGAATCCTTTCAGTTTTATCAGGGCAGGAAACAAGCAGATTTACTCTTTGTACACAGAATCTGGTAATGGCCAGCAGAGTGGATGAGCTAACCAGCCACAGCATAAAAATGCAGGGGGTTGCTGGAGGTCATTAATCACTAACCTTAGATAACATCATGTGAAGCCTGTTACTTTCATCAGCTGTTAGTGTAGGGCTGTATTAGAGGCAATGATCATATTGGGCTGCACTTTGTACAATTTCTTAAATTGTACAATTGAAGAAATTAAATTGTATTCATTCATTAAATTGAATTGAAATTGAAATTAAATTAAATTACAATTTCAAATGCAAAGTAACTTACTGATACTTGCTTCTTTAATACTTAACTTGCTTTGGTTTCAATTAACTGAAAACAGTTTCTCTGACATGCAACTTACATTTTAATTGGGGATATTCCACAACAGCACAATGTTCTGGTAAACAAGTCCTCCCCCTAAAAGAGAAATGCAACTGCATTGGAATTAAAAATCAGATTCCGAAACTTTTGGGAATTGGCAGCTGCAGTTAAAGGGATAGATAGATAGATAGATAGATAGATAGATAGATAGATAGGGTTCATAATGAACTATCTTAGAAATCTTGTAAGAGCTACTTTCCTGTAGGTTTGGCAGAATGAGTGTTTCTTGGTTGAAAGGTGACACTGCAGAATGTATTAATGAGTGAGAATCTTAGGTACTAGCCTAGTTCTAGTGGAAGGTGATACTGTGCATTGCACTATCAGAGACTTCCACCTTACATCAGGGGAAGGCCTTCCATTAGAAAGCTCCAAGGAAATTACTTCTCAGCCTCATGTCACTTGATGCTTTGACTTAGGCCCGTTACATAGTCTACGCAAGTAATGCAAATGCAGAGGATAACAAGGGCTGTTCCTTAAGTTCTTGTGTACCAAAATTTGCAGCACAAAATTTGTAACACAACGCAAATGTCTGCTGCAATGCCATGCGTTTCAGGTAGGGGCACTAAATGAAAATCGCTGGTAACAAGCAACTGCCAACAAAGACGAAGATGGAACTTCTTACGTTCTTGTGTAAATCAATGGGAATGGCAGATTATGAAGAAAATCTTGCAGAGTAACTGTACCATCAATTATTTAAAATGTATTAATTTTTTTGGGCAGTGACAGATGTATGTCTAAATTACGCAAATCATACATTCCTTCATGGTGGCTGTTTTTAAATATCTCTCCCCAGCATAGCATTGCCTGTGTTTCCCCTGTGTGGGAAAAAAGATTTATAACTCAGACTGGACCTATGGGCGTCAAGCTATGTGCCTGTACTATGTAAGGAACATGCTTGTATAGGCCCTAGTGTCTGCCGTCTAGGAAAGGAAAGCTTGGAAACCTGTGGAAGGTGAATTGGGTGATTTATTTCTTGAGTTTGAGAACGGTGCAAAAAAGAGGGTAAAAGCGTGGAAACAAATCCCACTGTTCAGCCCCAAAATGTACAAGTGGCTCACATTTTATTTAAAAAGAATGATCATTATTTAGGTATACGCCCTAGTTGGCAGTGATATTGCTCAGCCATTATATCAACACATATCAAATTCAGCGTCAACCAAAGCTTTCGAATTCATTCAAGACATTACCATGCATTTACACCTTGAGCAACACTGTTAAGAAGTCACCAGAAGTCTGTTCATTTCCTCCAGAGCTGAGCAACCAGGGAAAAGCAGCTGATACATTGGCGTCATTGAGTTTTTCAGCTGAGAAAGGTCGGCCGTGGCTGAACTTCTCAACATCAACAGCCAATCAGATTGCCATGCTTTGTTTCATTGCAGATGTGATTTGATTCTAAAAATAGCTCCGCCTGACAAGTGCAAAATAGATGATTAGTTGATTACAGCAATTCAAAAATTCTCTGATCTCTACATTTTATTTGAGAGACTAGTGAAAAAAACGACTGTAAAATGATGCTTAGAGAACAGTACCATCCTTTGTTGGGGTCAGCAGTAAGCTCTGAAGTAATTCTAGATTTTTTTGTTTTTGATTAATGCTACCTAATTAGTACTTGCTAGGTAGCTGGCCATAGTTACCTCATCAAATTAATGTAATGTTGTAAAGCTAATGTAGCAACAGTACAAAATACATGTTTGCCTGGACAAAACTTAATGGGTGCACGAGACACAATCAGAGAGATGTTTTGCTCAATTCAGAGTAGACCAGTATCAGCAGAGTTTCTCGCAGCGTGAACATAGATGAAGCATCTACATGAAGCATGTACATCTTGAAATGGAGAATGTACAGGAACCCTGTTGACTCTGCAGCATTTCTCTATCCTTCTCCCTTTTCTGTTACTGTAGAAATGGAAGCAGCTGTCCAGGTTGCAGCGTAGCCTCATCCTCTTCACTTTTGCTCTCCTGCTGATCTGTGGAATTGCTTCCTACCCTACTGTTACAGAACACCTCAGAGGTAAGACTCTACAATCATTCAATATCTTGATCATTTAAGTCGGACTTTTGTCTTCCTGGATGGATGATTTGTTGGATGGATGAATGGTTGGGTGCTTTTGCTACCAATGCACCAGTCCAGTCAATTGGTGCATTGTCTATTGACCAGCATTGGTCAATAATGGTCAGTAGACTAAGTAATTAGGCTAATCGATGGTCACACTTGTTTTCAGTGTCCAATCATGAAAGCCCACCAGTGTCTAACATGAAAATATATGTAAACAAACGCTAATTCAGGAACCTCTGTTGAGTCCAATGATGCCTCCCACAAGAGTCTACGACAAATGGTTCATAAGTTATAAAAGGGTGTGTGGCTGAAGTATAGGGGGCGGTGCAAGCATCACCAGTGAAAAATGAACTCTGCTTAGTCCACTGATGACTCCCATGAGTGCCTAAAACTAACGGTTTATGAGTTATGAAAGGGGGTGTGGCTAACCCACACCAACAAAAAGAGATAATGTGCCTTTTTGTTAGAGGCCACTCCCACTGGCAGGACCCTTTTTTGCCAAATGGCATGAACAGTTAATCAGCTGTCCTTTGGCTCATGACCAACCTTTCCACAAAATCTTGTGCATGTCTGTGAATCCGTTTGGAGTTTATGCACTTTTTGCAATAGGCCACTCCCATTGCCATGCCCACGTTTGGCTGACTTACACTTACAACATATTTGAATAGAACTAGGACTTATTTCCACATTTTCCGACAGTAATACCATACAGCATTGAGGACAATCTGTTAAATCCAGCATTATATTGAAATTTTACTGTTTTTGCTTGCACACCCCTTTTTAGTAGCAAGTATGTTGAAAGTCAATAGTAAATCAATCGGCGATCAGGGACAGACGATCGAAGTGTGAAGAATCGGAAATCATATTTGCCCCAAAATAACAACAATGTAGCATCCTCTTCTTACACCAGCCAGTTAACACAAATAAAAAGTAAATCATACAAAACTGTCTTAACTTCAACTTAAGTATAGTCAGGGCCTAGCAGTTATGTAGTCACTTAGCAATGGCCTGCTGTGGTTGCACTCATTCTGAATGAACAGTGTTAATTTCCGTGTATAGTTGGCTTGAAAGATGGTGCATGCACTAAGTCTTCTTGTGTTTTGGCCAATGTTTTTTCATCTCAGTTTTGGTCAAAATACACTGTTCAGGTTTTTTGTAGCCATCTTTTGCATTGCCATGTTTCTCAGGCAAGTCTGATACTTTGTGGCTTTGTTTGGAATGTAGGAGCAAAGGCGTTTCTTTAAATACACAGAAACACGACAAGAAGGATCCAAAGAAAACTTAAGCTTCAAATGTCTACTATTCATTTACATATACTGTGAAACACGTTCGACTGGTCAAGTCCCTCCCACTCGTCTCCTAGAGGGACATTTACACTTATATTATAACCCTAACCCTTATACACTATTAGGGATATTTTGAAACATTTACCCTGGTTCACCAGTGGGCCACTTATATTCGGCACCTGTTTTCTGCCTACACACACTCTGTCCACTGACTGAATCAATGATATCCAATCAACTTTTTACAGTTTACATTAACCTCAGTGACAAGCTGTAGTTTTTCTATTTACGTCAGCAACAAGTTGTTGTTGTAGACCCCAAATATAATTTTAAATACCATTTGGGGGAGGGAGTCACAGCAACTACTGCCTAGCACCATGAAATAAGCAAGTAGAGCATCAGTTTGGCAGGACACATTACTGTTGATTGACATAAGCTGATGTGGGAGTTAAACCTGTGATATCTGAGTAATCACAAGGCCACCTCACTGCCCTTGCACTATATCATTGCACAATACTACTATGGTATTCCGGTGTGAAAACCTTTTTTTCTGCGTGTTTTCAGGCCTTACAGGTGGAGAACAGGTGACAGACAGAGGAGTTGACAGTGGCCTGAGGCCTGGCATTCCTCATGTGCTACCTGAGCCAGTGAAACAAGAACCACCACCACTGCCAGAAATACCCTCCCAGGTATGGTTCTTGTTCTGGTCTTTCACTGGGTTTCTGTGCAAGCTTGGAAAAGTATGAAAAACTGCAGAGTTTGCATGTCTTCAAAAGGAATAAAAATTGAAACTGTAAAAATTGGGAAAAACTTTCCCTAATGGATGTCTCTACATTTTATGGTCATCCTTTATTTGGATTACGGGTGGGATAAAGTACTGGACTACTTGAGAACTCCAGTAGACAGAATCAAAAATCAATTTTGGAAAAGTTTTACTTGTTATTTTTATTTATTTTTATTTTTGGTTTAATTTAGTTTTGGGGCTCCAGGGTTGTGAGTCAAATAAAATCTTGTTGCTGAGCTTCAGGCAGGTTGCGGGCAGATTAATGAAGAGAGAAGAAAATTTTTAATTTTCAGTATACAAATCTGCTGCAAAATCCTAGTAATCTAAGGCTGTAAGGTGTTTTGTTCTGGATATTTTACCTGCAGACCAGCTGTGTCTGGCAACCCACACTCACTCCACTATAAGCCAATGAGTACTTTCCATTCCCTTATGCGCCAAGTGGAGTGCACAGTCCACTTTGGTCATGGTCAGGCAAGCAGGCAGTGGTTTAGAACAACAAGCTTAAAAAGTTCCAGCGGTTTCCATGAACATTTCCAACTGCTGTACTTCAAGCTCTGTCTTTCACATTTTCATTGCAGGGTTGTCTCTTTATTTCATAGTTTCCCAGATGAGCATCTGATCTAATTATTCTGTAAAGCACACATCGTTGGCCCACAGTCCATTCTGTGCTTCAATAATACAGGCCCAATGACAAGCAAATATGATATAACCTTTTGTAAGCCTAAGCCAAACCTAAAGACTAAGATCATGAGTGGGGTAAAAACTGAGAAATTAATGGTTCCTTTACGTCTCGCAACAAGTCAGTTTACCCCAAACGTTCTCCTTCTAGAACTGCTAAATCGCTCATATGATTGACCAAGCAAGGTTGTGGTCTTTTCTGTTAGTTATATGAGTGGATGGGTGCACACTAATATGTTTAATGGGTGATGGACAAGGGAGATTTCAAGCTACAGGAGCTACATACGTAGTATATAGGAAAAAAAAAACGGTACTCCATCAGGGTTTCCCATACATCCGTATATTTGTGGCGGCCTGCCACAAACACAACATTGCCCACCACAGATAGATTTTTCTGTTTTTTAGTTTAGTTAGTTTTGCATATCATACTCTCAACTACAGGTTGAATTCACGACACACGGTGGGAAGTGGGAGCTGATGATGAGTACGTGAAAGCAGCAGCAGTAGGGAGGAAGGAAGAAGCTTGCATTAAAAATTAAAAGTTTAATTTGCCCAGCCATATTTTCCTGTCAGAATTCCCTGCATGTAAGTGACACTGGCGACACCGACACGTGTGTATGCACCCCCACGCACCGTCCTAAAAATCTTTATACATTTTCTTCAGAATTTATGCCTCACTAAAACCTGATTTTTGGATCCCCTTTTTCTCATACAAAATGTGAGGTGTTGGACTGAAGTTTAGGGTTAGCTTAGATGATTTAGGTACCTAATAACAATGCCCCTTTGTTGTCTCTCCTTTGAAGGTGTACTTTCTTTTCACAACTGACTCGCAAATGAAGTTAGATTTTAAAATTAAGATTTGGGTTCTTTGTCCATTTCTTGCAGAAGAAGTTACCCCACAAGAGAGGACCTCCCATGCTGCAGAATCGGCTGCAGAAAAAAGGAAATACTTCAGACACGCTGGTGGAAGACAAGGCGCCTGAGGGCAAGAAAGAAGCAGAAGACGTGGGAGTCATCAGGTTAGACAGAGTGTGGTCACACCCATAGTTCATTTTCTTTAGTATGAACCATAGGGGGTAAGCTAACTTGGATTTGTTTACTCAGGTTCACACTTTATTCTTCTCTCAAGCAAGACTATCTCTTTCACAATCTTCAAATGCTCCATAGATAAGTGTGTAATTCAGCCCATTAAAATGTGAGGAGAGGAAGCTGTCATTTTCACCGGAAAAACTCTTCGTACTAGAAGATCATGCGACCAATCATGACACAGTGTTCACAAAAATGTGTTGTTCTCGGAAACAAGCATCAGCTCAGCTAGCATGGATCATATGCCGACGAAACCGGTGAAAGAAGACACCAGTATTACATTAAATGTGTCTCCGCGGCAAGGAGGAACCTCGCTTGTCATGGAAGCATTTGAAAATTGCGGGAACCAACACGTCTGACTTGAGAGGAGACACTTCCTGGTTTAGGGTTGTCAGGTCTTTCAGATGTTCTAGACTACAGAGAAACATTGTCCAATGTAGGACATGATTTAACAGTTTTAGGTTTAAGAGCCAAACAGAGGTTCACGGCCAGATCCTTTATCTGCAAAGGATGCAGCTGTTTCCTCGGTCCCCACTCCATGTATCATGGTGCATACTGACAGTTATATGTTGGCAATCATTTATACCACAGTCACGCGTGTACAGTTAGAATGAAGAATGTTGTGTCTTATTTTTTCCTACTTCAGGGATATATAACTGGCCAACACATCATGTACAAAAAGTGTAAGCTTTTGAATTAGGATCTATTCATGCATGCATTGCTTGTTAAAGCTATCATTTGGTGCACAGGAATAAGGCTTTAGTAAAATAAAATGTTAATCTTTAAGGTGTTCTTTGCTTTTCTATTTATTGTTATTTATTTTCGGAATTCTTCCCAACTGAAGCTGGCGAGGGGCAGTGATTGATACTGACCAAGCCACTGAGGACACCAAGGATGGGGAGAACAAGGGTGATTCACCTGACCAAGGAACCACATTACCTGGGCAGTCGGGTATCTGTTGTTTTCTGTGCTGACTTTATCATAAATCAAATTTATTCATCTTGCACTTTCAGCAAAAGAGAAGAAGCGCTTTGATGTGCCTATAAAAAGAAGTGTCCACTTCAGAATGCAGTACTTCATGAAATGGCTCCACGTGGAACATTTCCATGCCCTGAAATCAATCATTTCTTGCTGGACCACTCTGTAGACTAAGTGGGATGGTAAACAGACATCTTGTGCATTTTGCATTTCAGAAGCCAGCCGGCTGGAGGCGGTGAGGGAAGCTTTCAGACATGCTTGGAAGGGCTATAAAGACTTTGCGTGGGGCCACGATGAGCTCAGGCCCGTCTCCAAGTCCTATGGAGAGTGGTTTGGCTTGGGCTTGACGCTCATTGATGCCCTGGATACCATGTGGATTCTAGGGTTGAAAGCAGGTACGTTGACTTTTTACTTAGACCTGTAATGTTTGGAAAAGAAGGAAAGATTCATTTAATCATTTCCAGGTCTTAAAATTTTTGGAAAATGGACAAGGCCAAAGATTAAAGGCTTTCTACTTGATAGATTTTTGCCAGTGCTAGATCTCTTAAGTGGTGTTTGTAACCCTGTCTGTCAGAATTTGAGGAAGCAAAGGCATGGGTGGCCACAGAGCTCTCCTTCAACAAGAATGTGGATGTTAATTTGTTTGAAAGCACCATCCGCATCCTGGGAGGCCTGCTGAGCACTTATCATCTTACCGGGGAGACACTGTTTTTGGACAAGGCCGTGAGTCAGCACACACACACATAAGTACACACATGCAGAAATACACCCACAACAGACATACAAACACAACTTATGGACTATATTGAACGGCCTGCAACAGTTTCCTCTTCTGTTCCCACTTTCTTTCTGCTGCTCAAAGCTTCTTTCACAGCCTGTTTGATTAATCAAAATGAATGACTTTAAGCAATTCAAACAGCAAAGGTCATAACGTACTCTTTCTACAGTTAGGACCTTGTGGGTTGAGGAGTGTTATTTCTCATGGCCAACCAGTTTAATCTGATCCAGTCACATGATAGTGATAACGCACAACACACCCTAGTCGTAAGGTATTAGTAAGCTACCTGCTAGTTGAAGTTTAACTCAGCTGAGTTAGGTGACCCACCCAGATCAACTGGCACCAGCCTCCACTGGTTGGCAGCCATTTTTCCATCAGCCTTTATGCTCTGTAGCTAGAACAGCACCCTCTCCCTGTTTCGTGCCATAAAGCAATCCAGGAGTTTTCTTTCATAACCAGGAGGCACACAATGTAAGATAAAATCTAGAAGCTGTTATTTGTTATACTAATGTATCAAAATGAATGTGGTGATGATTAGCCTAATTATTATTACAGTGCAATACAAGGCACCTTTTTTTTTAAATATAAAAAGCCCGAAACATAAAAGTAATATTGATCTCATCCTACAAACATCTACTTAGAGAATCTTTCCTCTGAATTCCTCTGTAGAGAGACATAGGCTCCAGATTGATGCCAGCCTTCAAAACCCCATCCAAGATCCCCTTCTCTGATGTGAACATTGGGAAGGGGACCGCCCACCCTCCCCGCTGGACCTCAGACAGCACCGTGGCCGAGGTCACCAGCATCCAGCTGGAGTTCAGAGAGCTCAGCCGCCTCACCCAGGACATGCAGTATCAGGTGACCACACACACACAGTGGCTATAAAGATATTCTCTCTTCAGTATGGAGGGCATAATGTCAGTGCACTTTTTCTTCTCTAATTGGACTATGTAAACCAGTGAAGAAACTGTACAGAACAAGTGACTGCACCTTTCATACTTCTGTATAAGGTAATAGAAGGATGATAGCTTATTTTTATTTCAAAAGCCCAGAAACTGGAACCAAATGCAGTGTCCTAAATAAAAAAGTCCACTCTTTCAGAATATCTAACAATTATCCTTATTCTTGGTAATAACAACAACAACAACATGAATAATAATAATAATAATAATAATAATACCCATAATACCCCTCTTGATTTGTATATCACTTTTTCGCAAAATGTTTACTAAGTGCTTTACATACAATAAAACTTAAAGAAATAGGCAAAAGGAGGTTACTTCAATTAACCCCTGATGTACATGATATTCTGAAACTCATGGCCTGTGATTTGACAAGGTGAATCTCCTCAGATGCTGACAGCTGGTCTCAGATGCTCTGAGAGAGGGTAATTCAGTCCGCTGCAGTTCTTTGCTGCAAACTGGTTTCGTCTCATCACAAATCTGTGATCTGGACTTCAGAGGAACCATTTGTTTCATCTGTTGGCATCTATTAATTTTGAGCTAGGACTAGGAGACCTGGGCACAATCAAATGTGGCAATGTCTTTGACTGAAAATCTCAATATGGATATTGATACTATGTCACAGAGATTACTGTTGGTTGGTGGTCATTTATAATGTAGATGTGATGACAAATTTTTCAAGAAATGCAATATAAATATGCAGAGAGTCATCAAAGATGAGGAGGAACCCCCACTGCCATCCTGGTGTGAAAAGGTCTTTGCCATAATGCAGCCATTAAAACAAGGAAAAGACAGCACTTAAGACATTTCTCACACAGCAGGATGCCTCAACACTCCAGCCAAACAAGCCGGTGGTGTGTGAGCACTGAGAGAAACAAGGCTGCCAGTCATGTGAACACCTACTCTCCATATTCCCCAACTTGTCAACAATTGTTTTGCCATATTTTTTCCTCAAACTCCACATTTTCACATCTGTTGTCCTGCTTGTTTGTGCTCAGACACCAAAACGATGAGGTGTTTCCATTACTGACAGGACCAGGTCATGTGAAAACTGTAAGAAATAAAAATTAATTTAAAAATATATTAAAAAAAAAAAAAAATGATGCATTGTCGCACTATGACTATGACAGACCCTGTGTGCAGGTGTAGATAGATAAAAACTCAGTGCTTGTGTTTCATGGGAAAATTTGAACTTGGAGTGGCCTCTATGTCATAATACACAGACTGTATATAAAGATGGACGACGTGACAGCTCCCCAAAAGTGAAGCCAAAACGTTTCCATCGCCCCTTGGTTGCTGGCTGCAGTATAGGTCATAAACCCCGCCCCCTCCATGTTAGCGGATGGGACATGGGCCAAACTATAAAATCAAACTGCACGTCAAATACATTTTTCCCCAAAGATGGTTCCTGTCATTTCAGGTAGTTCTCATCACGCTGATGCATGTTCAAGTGTTCATTTTTCTGATCAGTTTGGTTTTCATTCGTTATTTGATGCTATAAAAAGGGGATGTGACATCTGTGATTGACAGCTGCTCTGAGTGAAGCTGTCATGGAGCCGGCACCTGTGGACTTCTGCTCGGGAAGTGTATGTGGGAATGTATCTATCTTGTCGACAAGCCTTCAGTCGTAGTACAACCAGCAGCAATGACGGTTAAGATCGGAGCCGCTAGGCTAGCTCAAAACTTCAGGAGGCGTGTGCTTGCAATTCAGTCGTGAGATATGGGCGAGACCTTCGTATTCCCCGATCTTGACTGCGCAGACTCTGACTCCAAGTGACGTCACCAGGGCAAGATGGCAGCGCTCGTAAACATGATATTTTGGCTTCACTTTTATACAGTGGGAGGAAGTGGAGACACGTCGTCTATCTTTATATACAGTCTATGATAATACAATATGATTATAATATTATTATATTAAAATCCCAGACAATTTCTAATCAATATAATATCTATATATTGCCCAGCCCTACTTTTACTGCTCAAGGTTTCTTGTAATTTTGGTGAGTTAGGATTTGATGCTTATTATTAATGCTCAAATTTTCCTGGAGAAGACAAGTGCCTAAAATATATATGCATATTCATCACAGAAATGACCTAGACTTGACCTGTTTGATCTTGGTCCTCCAGGCTGCTGTGGGTGAGGTGATGAAGCAGGTCCACAAGCTGGAGGGCAAGCTGGATGGCCTGGTGCCCATGTTCATCAACACCAACAATGGGCAGTTTACCCACCAAGGGATCTACACACTGGGTGCCCGGGCTGACAGCTACTACGAATACCTGCTGAAGCAGTGGATCCAGGGAGGCAAGAAGGAGGACCAGTGAGTCAGACTTTTATCTTGCAGGCTGCTGACTCAGACTAGAGACAGCCCTTCTCATAAATTGAAATGACAACATGCAACTTTTCTCCCTGAGGCAGTAAGTGCATCACAAGTCCTGCCCTCTTCCTCCTCAGTCAGTCAAGTTCCCACCCCAACACTCGATGAGCCCTCTATCTTGAAATGACACTTCGCAATTTCTCTCACAAAATTCTGCTTAACGGCCTCCACTCTCAGAGAAAGAAAAGCACACTGGTAACGTCACTAATCGCCCATTAAGCTGATTACAGCCACAATTTGGCACTAAAATTTAAACAGAAACCAGCAATAGCTGATGCAGGTTGACAAAAAGACAGGTAAGTGTACAAAGAAAAATTCTTTATCTCTTTCTTTGTTGTGCTGTAGTAACACAGAGGTTTGTGTGTTTACCAGATTTGTGGGGTTGTGGGTTGAGCTTTGATATTTTGTGATCCCAGTGTTTACCTTGCTGTGGTGTGTGTGTCCTTACAATGCCAGATGAAGAAAATCTGTCAACACTAGTCATTAAGTGCGTGATGTCCAGTCTTTTCGGTCACATAGTGTGTCTCCACTTGTAGTTTCTTTTCTAAACTTGCCTGAGCTCTGTTATCTTTGCTTCCCCACTCTCCTGTGAAAGCACTCTCCAGGTTAACTCGCACTCTCAGTCCTGTCATGCAGCGGCACCGACACGGATAATCCCGGTCATGTCGAGCCACTGAATCCCAAATTAAATCTGGGTGTATCTGGGCTTTCAGCTAAGCCCCAGGGTGAGGCAGTTGGCTCATCAGGACTCTGTACCATGCTGTCATAGATTACATTCCTAATACTTGATTTGCTCAGTGCCGCCTCCTCCCCTGACAGATCTGACACAGCGTGATCTGCTACCCTGCCCATGGACTGCCTGTTACCTGCTGTGTCTTACAAGCTGTTAGGCATTAGCCACCCACATCCATGTCCCAAGTGGGGTTAGATCAATAATATATGGGTCTCAGTGAAGTGTTTTAGGTGTAAATGTTGCTTCAGACTCTGAAGGAATTCTGAATCTCAGCAAGTTTCTTGGCATGGTCAGATATTGAATATCGGTACAAAATTTTGACTTTGTGCATCTTCAGTTCAAAAGTATCACTATCAACATGGACCTGGAAATCCCATCTTGGTTGAACCCTAATCCCAGCCAGCACTAGCTAGAAATATTTATGCCATCCTGTCTGGTAGTATTTGCTTAATTTGGGGCACAACTAGCACTGATGAAACATTTATATATGGCTCGCCTCCAGATGCTAGGCTGTGCTCAAGGGGATTGGCTCAGATTAAGCAGCTTTGAATGTTTGGATTGTTTCTTGGAAGTGTGTTTTTGTGTTGCCCTCAGGTCTTGGCGTAAATTAGTTGCTGCAGATAATGGGTTCTGAAGGCAAGGGAAGCATAGAGTGTTTAATTTCAACATTTGCTCATTGTTTGTGTTCATTGTGTTTTTATTGACTAAACAGTGTGTCACTGGTTGCTCTTTTTGCACTCCTATATGAAACGGTCTTATATATTACATAATACCTGTTATTATTCCACATTGTGAAAGAGGTACACCCTGTGGACTGTGACAGTGTACCTTTTGTTCATTTTCTCAGTCATTTGTTACACAATAGAATTCCTAAATTCTTTGTGTGTGTGTTTTTAGGTTCCTTGAGGACTACCTGCAGGCGATGGAGGGGGTGAAGAAGAATCTCTTGCAGAAGTCCTCACCTAATGGTCTCACCTTCGTTGGAGAACTCTCCCATGGACAGTTCAGCCCTAAAATGGTCAGTTGCATTCAAAGCTATCCCTTCCTGAGGTTCCTCTTAGAGGTCTTCATGGATCCTAGGACTCAAGACCCAACCTGGGACCTGTATGAGTTCGGATCCTCGTTTTGTCTCTCACAGTCGGGTCTGGGTCGGGTCCTGTTCTATTACTGTGGGTCCCAGATCTTCTTAACATTATGTGTCATACCCGAGTGGATAGGAGACGACATGACCGTGATCAAACAGCTCTGATGGAAGTGGTGTGTGTGGTTGTGTGCGTGTGTATTGTAACTTTCCACATTGTAACATTTATTATGCTAGATGCAACAAAATTGCAAAGTGGATTCTAAACGATGGTTTGTCATCCGTCACCATCACAGCAAGTGGACTTTTAAGCCGAAATAAGGAGTGGATTAGCCATGCTGTTTCAATCAGCAAGAGAGGAAGAACCGAAAACTTGGATCTATTTTACCAACTTTCTTGGCGAGGAGGATGGATTATATGCGTCACAGCCTGGCACAGCAGAGAAAGCTGTTACATTAGATAAGACGTCTTGACAACTTGTACGTTAATCTGTTAATAGCAATCAGCTGTGAAATTGATGCTGATTGGATCTGTATCCTGGCTGGGTTCGGGTCCGACATTTCTCAGTTCTGAATGGGTCCTGGACCAGTTTTCAAATAACAGACAGGTCTGGTTTGGGTCCAGTGTTTCTCCAGATTTGAAGTGATAGACATGTCCGATTCAGGTTCGGGTCCAGTCTTTCTCTGTTCTGCATGTGTCTGGGTCCCAGTTTTCAAATAATAGGCTGGTCTGGTTTGGTTCTGGGTTGTACATTCCTGGGTCTTAAAAACTGGGAAAATTTTGCATTGCAGCTGTTATGGACAAAATGAATGAATGAATGCACATATCCATCCATTATCCATCTGCCCATCCATTTTACAGCCACCTGTCTGGGTCAGGGTTGTGGTGACAACAGCGTGAGCAGAGCAGCCCAGTGTTACATCTGATTCTCTTTATTCACATCCACAATTCCACCACTTGCCTGATCTGCTCCTTTGCTTGGAGTCAAGGATGTGAGGACAGAGCTGTTTTCCAAATGACACAACTCTGCTCACTCAAACCTCATTCTGTAGCACTTTCAGTTAACATGGTTCGTGGTATCACTACTTTTTCTTTGTATTTGAAAAGTGATCTTGATGTCTTAAGGATCTCTAAATAAAGGATTGTGACATAGTATTTCATCCAAATCCCAAGTGCATAAGCTGCCACAAAGGGCTTCATGCGCCAGACCTAACGTTAAAATAAAGGATTTAGAACACAATCCAGACAGTTGATTCTTCTGCAACTTCCTCCAGCTCTTTGTGGATTATTCTAGTGTCGCATCTTTAAGTGCCTTTTTGAAATGATCGATGAAGGGAGAAACAGGACGTAGACTTCAGTAGAAATGTCTGCACACAAACAGGAAGCCTCCCTCTCCCAGCCACTCACCCATCCACTCAAACTCAGCTTCAGTCCATTAGCTGAGTAACATTATCAGCAGATGCATCACTGCCACCTGGCTACTGGAATATTATCAGGACACGTTCATTTGCCAAAAGAAATGTCAGACCACATTTAAGCTTAAATATGTTCTGACATTAGTAAACAGATGCAAAAAAGTGAAAATCATCATCCCAGTAGGCTTGAGGTCAGTTGTCTGGAACAAACGACATCCCAACAAATGTAATACTCAAAATGCAATCATCAGTATCACTTGAAAATCCTTTGTATTTATTTATTAAATTAAGACCGCATTTCCCATCATGTCCATTACCTCTTTTCACAAAGAGACTGTTGCTCTTTGTGTTTGCATTTTCCAGGATCACCTAGTGTGTTTCCTCCCGGGGACGCTGGCACTTGGCGCCCACAACGGCCTTCCTTCTGACCACATGGATCTGGCCAAGCAGCTAATGGAGACCTGCTACCAGATGTACGCCCAGATGGAAACAGGCCTGAGCCCAGAGATCGTCCACTTCAACATGCACCAGGGCAGCATCCGAGACGTCGATGTCAAGGTTGGTGGAGGCCAAATTGCATTAGGGGTCCTTAGATGGTCCGAAAAGGACAGATTGATCATCTGGTAACCAAAAGGTTGCACAAAGCCCCTAGGATACATCAAAATAAAATGGAAATAGCACAGTTTGATAAAATAATTGTACAAATGAATGAGTGAATTCATTCAACAGTTCCACTTAAAAGCAGCAATCAGAACTTAAAACAGAATATGATAACAGTCCAATATGTTAAAAACTAATCTGCAAACATTTCAAAAGTGCAATGTGACCGCTCAAGAAATTTCATACATTACATTTTTAACTTCCATTAGATTTTTAACATTGTTAAGGCTGACTTGGTTTTTGACATAGTTCCATGTGTGTTCTCTTCAAATCTTCAAATTATATGTCTGATAAGAAATATAAGACATATTATTTCTGGAACATTTCTTTAATTTTCTTAAAAATATACTCGGCAATTGGAAGGATACCCTAACCTTAACCCTAACCCAATTGCCTAAAATGTAAAGATAAGGTGTTTATCTCCAAATCAGAGCAGTGGACATGATTTGCACATAGTGTGCATATACTATATATTGTCAATTTGTCATACAGTGTACCTTAGGAAAATTTAAGCTACATTTACATAGGCCAAAAAAGTCCACAGATATCTGTAATAACTGTGGGAATGCTGAAACTAGTTAACAGTTTTTATCTACTTGTGTTTTTTCTCTGTGGTAGCTGGCAGACAGACACAACCTCCTGCGACCAGAGACTGTGGAGAGCCTCCTCTACCTGTACAGGTTCACTAAGGACACAAAGTACCGGGACTGGGGCTGGGAGATTCTGCAGAACTTCAACAAGTACACCAAGGTCAGATTGATAATCTCTGGGTCTTGAAAAGGCTGGGGAATCACAGACGAAATTGAAAGAAACTGCAAGACAAACAAACAAACAAACAAACAAACAAAAAAACCCAGAGTGAATTGCATGAACAGCACTCAGGTAGCCTAAACTTGTGTCCTCTCATCTCCAAGCTTGATGTCAGCAAATAACAGTGACGTTAAGTTGATGTTGTAGCTTGCAGTTTGTCTCTCTCTAGTCTGCCTGTCTCAGTAACCTAGCTGGGCGGTGCATCTCTCGGTCTGTCTGTGTCTTGCTCCTTGTTCTGTGACTTTGTGCCTGATAAATGAAACTCTTGCTTTCGAGCAGTAAGCTCTGTGGGAGCAGCCCAGACAATATATGGGCATGATTATGGAAGGCAATGGATTGATAAGACTGCAGCCATAGCCAATTGGCTTATGTTTGCATTGTATAGCCAAAGCTGTATAATATTGTGAGGACTGGACGAAATACCAGGCATCAGAGCCAAAGCTCAGTATTATTTTATTATTTTCTACATTTTATATTTTCTACAGTTTCTTATTTATGTTAATATTAATTTCTCTTAAGATATTATAGAAAATATTCTACTTAATAAATATAGTTTATTTTTTGTTCTTTTTTTAATATCGCAATAAATATTGTATCGTGGAGCTTTTATGGAGGTATTATCATGTGAGATTTTGGTATCGATACATCTCTACTCAAAATACCCCCTTTGAACAGAGTGGTACAACAGAGCGGTGAAATGAATAATTTGCCTAAATTTCATCAAAATCCAATCAAAGAAACGTGCTAAGCCTTCATGTTTGTTACAATACTCATCATTGGGGAGTTTAATATTAGTGTAATATGTTAGGACCACAAACTGCTAGTTAGAAGGTGCTTCAGAGTGCTGTACAAAGGCAGCAGGACTTGCTGGAAGTTCTAGAAGATGTTTCTAGAGCGTCTATAAGCATCAAGATGTCAAAATAGTACTTGCCATAAAATTTGGGCTTCATGCTCATACATGCTGTGAATGATTGGTACAAATCAAGGAGAAATTCATCTAGAGATCATCAATCCTAATCACATGATGTCTTGCTCCCAGGTTTCCTCTGGTGGCTATACCTCCATCAATAATGTGCGTGACCCGGACTACCCGAGCCCCAGAGACAAGATGGAGAGTTTCTTCCTGGGAGAGACCTTGAAATATTTGTACCTGCTTTTCTCTGACGATTTCAACCTCATCAGCCTGGACCAGTATGTCTTCAACACTGAGGCCCATCCCCTGCCTATATGGCCTGCCACTGAATGAAATGCAGATAAATGTAGATGCATCAATCTATATGGTAAATAAGCCGAACTGCATGAATAAACACTCTCTCACACACATCTCAGGGCTTGGCTAAGACCAAGATATACCATTATAATTCCTTATGATTCTGTTTTTAATCTATCTCAGTGACTGAAACGTAAGCAACGAACCTGAACTAAGATCACAACAGGAAAATGCCTCCTTTTTTTTTTGTTTCCACTAATAGCCATGGACAACAGCAGTGCCAGGCTCGGACTGCGATATAGCCTTGTGTATTTATTTAACTGATTCATGATAAGGACAGTTTATGCTGGAGAAAGAATGGCAAGTTTGTTGTCAGTCTCCAAACCAGCCAGACGGCATCAGCATTGAAGAAAAAGCCTGACTGTGACTTGAATCTAAGCTGTCTTAATTGTATGTTGAGGATGGGGGAGGTTCTTGGTGTCGTTTGACCGATAGGGGTTCTTTTTGGATTGAAATTGCCGATAGCTAGTGTTTTATATGCATAATTTATATCTTGACCATTTCCATGCCAAAAAATTACAAGTCTGTAGTGTTTCCTCCAGAATTTTCTTCTTGTCAGAGAGGACTCTGAAACGCATATAAACGATGAGACACTAGCACTCTCGAATCGCTGAAACACTCAGGCATACTTGTGCGGGATCACATCAGAGTGTCACATTACAATCAAATCAGTTTAAGGGCTTCTCATAAACAACCAGTAAAGCATAGATCAATTCTACAGTAAATATCAGTCAAATTGCATCATATCAGTTGCCGCCTGGCACACGTCCGTCTTTAATTCAAACTAAAAGCCAGTTTTCAAGCCAGTCCAAAATATCGGTCTAACCCTTGTGCTAGGTTTGGTAGCAGAGTGGTCAGGTGGTTTGAGAGACTGTCTGTAACCACAAGGCCACAGGTCTGATGCCCTGCAACAGCCATCCCCTGTCTGAAATGTCCTTAAGCAAGACGCTGAACCCCTACCTGCTCCACCTACAGCCTGACCCCTCTGATGAAATGTTTGTACATTTGTGTGATTCTTGCAGAGATATGCAAGGAAACACATTTTTCATTACACTGTGGGTAATATACGGTCATTGAATGCTCTGGCCACAGCTGCCTGCAAGGTGCCCGCCCTCTTCTTCTTGGAACTAGGGAAATAATGCTTGAAGCTTCTCGAAACGTCCCATGGCACAGGCGCATCCTCAAGTCCCTGCAGCCACATGTTGTGTTCACGTCGTATGCGAAGAACTGTAGATACAAGCTTCCTATTTCAAAAATACCTCAGTTATCAGGTGGTCAGTATCATTTGAAAACTTGCTGTGTTCACACTGCAAACAACTTGGCTTATGGATCATACTGATCAGATGTGGGCTCTCTAAGACGCTCCAATTGCATCTAATAGTCTGCCATTACAAAGTTTGGAACAGGGAAATTGTATTTTTCTCTGCCGTGGTTACACTTTTCATGACATCACATGGTTCTGATGATCTTTGTGATCTTTATGAACGGCTGTAATCATCTTCTGTTTTATACTGCCATTCAAAACTGTCGTTCATGCCACAAAATGTAACTTGTGGGTTGTAATTTCTGTTGGTAAACCATCGTTACTGTGCTGCTTCCCTCAAAATCATGTAGTTCAGTTGTATCAAATCATGTGTTCTAGAGGCTAAAGAATCTGCAGATTTTCATTCCAACCGGAGAATATAACAGTTAATATTACTGCTTAGCGCATCTGCATCAAGACAGGAGGAAATAATCAGTGATATCACCTCGTGCTAGATGGCAGGTATTCGAGGGAACAGGTTCCTATGTTTTGTCATGGAGGTTGCGGTCTTGGATGTTAGTTAAATGATGTTAATAGCAGAGAGGAGGGCAGGGTCGCCAATCTACCAGCCAATCAGCAGCCACGTGTTCATTATAAATGAATTAATAATAAATGAATGTCTCCGAAACAAGTGCAAGACGAGCCCTGGAAAATAAGTTAGCTAAAATATGTCCTCACAATTTACAGCGCATAATAAAAAAATGCCAAAAGTGAAAAAGCTGATCACAACTTGATGCCTTCAGGAGTTTGACTGCATGAATTCTCCCAAGCTTTTAACTATGAGGTCCTGTAACAGATTCTCACATATGACGTGCACGCAGCATCGGCCTTAAACTGGGAGTCAAATTTCATTCCAGTTTTTGTCCAGCAGTGTTTTTTTTACTTCTATACTGTGAAGCTTCCGTTTAATGGGGATATTAAGCGAGCACCTAGCATCTGAGCTCTTTCTTTCTCTGTTTCTTCTTTTGCTGAGCAGCTGCTATTATT
This sequence comes from Holocentrus rufus, assembly GCA_900302615.1. Lineage (NCBI taxonomy): Eukaryota > Metazoa > Chordata > Actinopteri > Holocentriformes > Holocentridae > Holocentrus > Holocentrus rufus. The sequence continues at coordinate 58,068 of OMLF01020263.1, forward strand.
TCAATTGAATGTTACATTTTGTTTTTGTTCATCTCTTGTGTGTATTGTTTTGGTTGGTAAGGTGGAGTGCATTTGGTTTTCTTTCTAGTGAGAGAAATTAACTTGGTAAGAAAAAGTATAAATTTAGCTTAATATATTGAGTTTTAGTGTACATAGAATGGTATAGAAATTGTAGATATCCTGGTAGAGTGAATTATGGATTTGTTTTTTTCTTTTTGTCTCATGAATTGGAGTAGTGGTAGTAGCTACAGTCAGTTGTGGTCATTTCTGTAAATAACCATTGGGTGACAGTATAGCTCTATTTGTAGTTGTTGCTTTTATGAATTTGTATTGAGACCAAACCCCATCTTGTGTATTATGTCAGATGTGTGTACCTTCATGGTCCCTAAGTGTCGTCTCACGTGTGCCTTCAATGTTGCTTCAGACAACATTCAACAGATTGTTTACTGTCTGTCCATTTCATATTCATTCAAGCTATTTTTGACATGTCATTAACATTGGCAGTTTGATATTTAGAACCCTCTGTAGTCGCTGTGATCAGATATGAATATTTTTACATACTGGAATGAGCAAAGGAGGATTGTTATTTTTCCAGGATCCCTTGACACAATCATCGGGTTTACATGACATTGATTTCTACCGGTGTGTGAACATATGCTGCCTGCAAGAGCTCGATCTCTCCCTGTGATTTTTTTCCCCAAATATTGTTCAGCATAATTTCTGAGCCAAAGATATGCTGAAAAAATTATCAACATTGGTTTGGTTTCAGGTGAAAAGCCATTCCTCCAAAGCCATTTCTTTGTAAAACATCAAAGGAGATATTTTCAGAGCTTTTTGATAAGGGTTTGACCGATAATTGGCCGATACAGACATTTTTTGACAGAAGTAGCCGATTCTGTATGTTTAAATCTGACCATTTTTAGGACAATTATTCACTGTTTCAACTGGAAGAAGTTTTTTCCCTACGGTGAAAACAGCATTTAAATCATCTTTGGACACTGCAGCTCAATAAAATCTGATAGCAGGTTTTACAGACTGTGTTTTTGTAGCTGTTAAGGAGGGAACCTCCACTGGATTGGCAGATCTCTTCTGTTTAAGAGAGGTCAATATTGACCTGATACATTGTTAAGCCATTATATCGGTCCAATCCTAATTTTGATATTGTACCCAAAAGACAATTCTATCCTCCATTAGCCATGAAGAGCCAAACACTGTCATGGCCGAGCAGATTGTAGATTTAGGATGTTCTTGATTAATGTTAATGATAAACACCGACAAACAAATTTTGTTTTATGAAAGTATTTTTGAAAGTGTAATAGCTTTTGAGATTCTTAAATCTTGAGGTATTGAAAGTTAAAAGCCTGGCACTATATTTTGTACAGCTTGTGTAGTCAGGTGGCTGCTCTACTGGTCTATTTACATGGTTCCTAATGGAAGTAATGGAAATTGAATTTTTCCTGGTCTTGATAAGTATGAAAATTTGGGAACACCAAGTTTGTGAAAGTAGAGGGGATGTCACATGATGCATGTGAAAATATTCTTTAGCTACATATCTTAAAAACCAGTTAAACATTAAAGGTCCAGGGAACGTGAAATTAAATGAATGAATTGATGTCAGACAGACTTCCAAGGGTGGCGTTAGTATATCATATATAAGTACTCAGTATATAAAAGTACACAGGTCTGGAAATGAATGGAAAAAGGATTTCCAGGTGTTGGATATGCACAAAAAGTATGGATACTGTTGGTGCATTCACACATTCAACATAACTTACAGGACCTATTGTCATAATGCAGCATTCACATCATGTCAGATTTAGTTGATTTAGTAGATATAAGTTTATAACTAGGAAAAACATTTCTGTAAGCCCTATAGTGGTAATTAAAAGCAGTTGGTGAGAATTTATGCCCCACACTTGATGTCACAAATGTCAAGCAGGAAATACACCAGAGAATCCACTGATGCTGGCAGTCCAAAATAATACAAACAAAACCTCCACTTAGAAGAGTGAGTAATACCTGCTGCACTTTATTTACAGTTGAGGTTAAAATCATAAAATAAAAAATGTAGACGTTGGTGTTCCTGTGACACATGAACACTTCTGTGATGTAGCAACTGGTCATCCTGTCTGACACATGAAAGCATGATCTTCAAAATCTTCAAAACCACTCAAGAAATTTAGAAACTGCTTTTTTTGAAATGGAAAAACAAAGGAACCCTGCAAATTTACTTAAGGAAAACACAAATTGGTCTTGTGTGGCAATCCCAACCCATCTCCTACACAAGTTTGTATGATCTCTGTCCTAAAACTGTAGCATGAGATCTCTATATATGTGGTGGCAGACACACTGCAAGGGCTTTGTTCTAATAGGTGTGTGGGATGGTTCTTAAATTGTTGCAAAATGAATACTAAACATACAATTTATATTATCGATGTCACCTGGTTTACAGTAAACACCGGATCTGCTTTAATTTTGTAAAAATGTGGAGATTAAAATGATTTTATTGTACAGAAATGGTGCACTTGTGTCATTCTTTCAAACAATCATGAAAACAAACTACAGACCACTTTTCTGAGAAAATCTGCAGGTAATTATCAAATTTCTTTGCATTACTTAGTTCTTATGATCAGATAGATGGTGTAAGGTATTGCACTGACCTCTTGCAGCTAGATCAACATCTCTGTTGACCCTTGAAAAGTCCTCATTTTTGCATTTGAAAAAATATATACATGGTCTTGAATAGGACTTGATTTGTTCCTGGCCTCAGTCAAACCCTGATGTCAACACCCTTTGGAATTGAAAACAATTAAGCTGCCTGTCGTGATCTCATCCTCTCCATCTTCACCCACTGTGCAATGAGGTCAGCCTCTGTCTTCCTGGCGCTGATAACTGATGCTGGATCAGCATCGTTAGACTCTCTGAATAAAACAGACGCATTAGACTATTCATGTGACATAGGAATTGAAGAGAAAAAAAGTATACTGGGTGAGGTGACACTTGGACCCGCTTTACCTCAAATCTAGATGATGGGCTCCCCCAGAAATGTTGATTGCAATCAGCGATGAGCTCAAGGACTTCCGCACCTAGGCAGCACAGAGCCGATAAAACTCAACAGTCCTGAGTGACTTCAGGGTTAATCCACTGCAACAAAGTGGTTCTCAATTTCTTACCCCTCCATTCGCCCATGGGTCCAGATCTCCATTGGAGAAAATAATGTTGCTGGCAGTGGAAAGGGCTGAAACAACATGAAGATTTCATTAGAAATAACGGTCGTCCTTGGAGAAATGCTGTAAGAATATTCATTGTCATCAAAATGAGAATGAAATCCCTCATTTGTTGCATATGCTGCAAAATGATGACTGACATAAAACATAAACCACCACTTAACACACAAATTTCAAACTGATACATTGAATGTGCAAACATAACCATAGGATTTAAAAAAGTCTATCTTTGTTAGTTTCATGGTTTAAAATACTACTATTAACAATAATAATTGTCTAATGTCCTGCTTAAAGACAGACATTAACAAATATGCAAAAACATAACTTCTTTAGAGGAGGTAATTATCTTAAAAGCAGGAGCAGTAGAAGTTTCTTATACAGTTTTAGTAATTCCAGGAATTTGAGAGGCAAATGTCAACATTTTGAAATTCAAAATCAGATCATATTCTAGTATCAAGAACATTTCAATGGATTCCTGGACATTCTTGAAACAAACTATATTGGAAGTGGAATTTCACTTCCCTGAGCAAAGTCCTTCCTGGTTTGTTAATGTGCTTCCTGAAGGAGTGAACAGTCAGACTTTTACTTCCGCTGGGCTGAGAACCATCTGAAGCAATAATTTGATTCATCCACTCTGACATATTCCTGTAAAGTGACCCTCATGTAAAATTTCCTAATATTCCCCAGTGATTACATTCCCTGACATTCCCAGTGTGGAATACATTCTGCAATGTTCAGTCCTCACCATCGCCCCAGTACTGGGTTTTGAGCCAGCCTGGTCGTGGGACTACAGCCCAGCGCTTGGCGCAGTAAAGCTCTCGCTCTCTCTCGGTGAAGGTCATGGGAGGAAACATGTCTGTCACATTGTTGCTCTGATAGCAAAGCTCGATCTCCGTACATGCCTGCAGCCAGGAGGGAGGGAGGAACAAGCACCAGTGTGTTAGCAGAGTGAACTCTTTAAGGAAAAAATTCTTTCATCCAATCAGAATGAAATTCAATACTTGAATTGAAAATGAAATTAAAAATGAACTGAATACAGATAGAAATACTAGCTAATACACTAATAATACACTTTTTTTAATGCATATATTTGCAGAATATTTTTTCCTCAGTGGAGAGTGCATTTTCCTAACTAAACAGTTAGGAACAGTAAACAGCTATTACAATTTTTTAAGGGTTGTAAACATTTTTGATGATTGCATCATGTATTTTATGAAATGACAGTAGTGGTAGAAACAAAGTATTATATCATAAAGCTGACCAAACCAGAAGAAACTGCCATTTTTACCTATGATGCCTCGACTGAACCTGGATAAAGGGGAAGAAAATATTAGCTACACTGCCTCTGCAGCTCTGCAACAATGATTATATATCAAAGCTGTGCACTACTGTGTAGATTTCCACTTCCAAATTTTTAAGTCTATTTTTATGCAATCTGGCTTTGTAAACCTTTCTCTGGGTTTCAGTGGAGAGTGTCCCATGATGCTTCAGAGGCTTCTCCACCATGAGAAGAATAAAACTCTTGTGTAAACACTGAATGCCAAAAATGTATCAGCAACAACAGCCTTCACTCTCAAACACATACTGACTGAACCCCCTCATCCACACACATGAGCTCAATGTCTCTCTGGATCAGTAGCATGATGTCGTATATAATGTATGTCGGAGGATGTTGGAGTACCTGGTAGTCCCAGGCCATGCTGTTGAAACCAAGGCCACAGCCGGTGGGATCGGCACAGTCTATATACAGACTGTACAGGTCGAAGCACGGCAGCAGGCCAGTCGAGTTATACACAATTCCTGCACGAAGCAATACATCGATAGGAGTTCAAACCCTCACAAGTAAATGTAGGAAATTTGTTATTTGACATTACAGTTCTTATGTGACTATCAGCTGATAAGGTATGTAATTTAATGCAAAATAAAGTCATGCATTCATTCTTCCTGGGCATGCAGTGGGTGGAAGGCAGAGGACATCCTGGGCCAGTTGGCAGTCCATTACAGCACTAACACAGATTTCAATTCATGACTATGGAAAATTTCCAGTCTTCGGTGTGGGAATAAAATCCACAGTGCCCTCTAATGTGTATTAACATGAAATACATCTGAACACCAGCTGAAGGACTTCCAAAACACCTAACCATCATCATTCAATATTTAAAAAAAAATACTGAAATTTATTTTAATTATAATTCTCTTTATAAGATATATGAGTTTCCATTCAATGAGGCAGTTATATTGCGTCCACATCTTTTACCTGCAGTTTTTCTGAGGTTGACAAGCAGGTCAGGTCCACTCAGCATAGTGTCACATGCCACCTGAAAAGCATGCTGTCATTATTATAGATTCACATCAGGAAACAATTAATAGACAAAGGACTATAAGAGCACATCTTTCCAATGCCTTGTTAAGACACTTATTTTGGGGCCAACTTATTTGGTAATAAAAAACAGAAATCATTAATGAACTGCCTTTAAAAGAGTTACTTTTATTCTCTGCAAGTCTGTACAATTAATCTCTTGTGGAAATCTGATAAACAATTTTTAAATAACCAAATAACCATTAGAGGGATTTTGCACACAGTGCAGGAACAGGTGATGGTGAAGTATTTATTAGTGCAAACAATATGTAGAAATTAAAAATAAAATCAGCTACCTCTTTTTAGTTAAGTATTTTAAATCAATTTTAGTGAGCACAGGTTAACTGCCCCCGTAATCCTTGATGTTTGATGTTATTTCTGTAAAAGTGTTTGAAATGATGGTGTTAATCCACTCTGAATCCACCCCTTTAGGTGGGATCAAAATGATCCCAGATTTTTGCATTAAGTTTTGGAAAACCCAAAGACAGCATTTAATCCTGATTAAAGGTTGGACTTGATTACAAAATCCAAGTGAAATACCCAGTTTTCTTATTTAATCCAACTGGATCACTTTTACAAGACAAATGTTGAAAAACAAGTCCCAGGACATTTCACAGAATAGGTCCTCCTCTCTAGCTGTAAGTGTGTTATTTGGTGAAATCCCCTGCTGGACTGTTTAGGTTGGAATGAAAACCTGTGGATTCTCAGCCTTCTATGGTACAGGTTGCCTCTCCTGGCTCTGTACAAACAAGTTGATCATTATAGTTATAATTAGGACATAAAACTCCAGTCATCTGTTGTGTACAGCACCTTCACAGGGTTGGCTGGCATGTTGCCCAAGAAGTGAGTGGGGTAGGGGTAATCCAACATGGCCATTATGGTGAAGGCGTTCCTCAGCAGGCCGTTCAGCTGGTGGATATCCTTAGGAGAGGATGGAGTCTTGCACAGGGAGAACTCTGACTGGATACGACGATAATCTGTGACAAGTCAACAGGACTGGCATATAACTTTTAATTCCATGATTAGATTTGTTCAGTATTTGTTATCAAGACTAAAAAAGTTCTTCAAAATTTTAAAGGATTACGAACACAGATTGTACCATTGTTCAGCTTATCTGTTGCATGATGAGAACATGGATACAAAAAATCATCCACATGTTCCCTGGTAGATCACTGTTTATTGTGTTCAATGCTAACACTTTAGCATATACTATGTTGAACAGCAGTAGGCTATTAGCATTATCTCAAAAGTACTCGTGCAAAAGCTTGCAGCACCTCTAAATAATCTTAAATGAGGACTCCAACATTTTTGGCAAAATACCCTTTTTCTGACTTACTCAGACTGAGACAAGATGTTTGATACCAATTTCACCTCTGTACATCCACTGATTCAATTCCTATGGTTAGCATTTCATGTTAACTTAGCATAAAGACTTTAAGTCTACAGGAGTTATTAGCCTAGCTCTGTCAAGGTGAAAACATTGTGTAAATAAGACAGCTTCGGAGTTGCTGTAAGGTTAATTTTTTTCACTTTGATGGACCTGGGCTGGTGACTCCTGTAGACTTCAAGTCTTTATCCTAAGCTAACATGAAATGCTAACCATAGGAACTGAATCAGTAGACGTACAGAGGTAAAATTGTTATCACACATCTTGTCTCAGCCTGGATAAGTCGGAGAAAGGTATTTTGGCTGAAACTTTGGAGTATTCCTTTAAATGATATGCAGTTTTGCCAGGTAAGAAAACAATACAGGAGCATTGGTTTTTCTGCTCTATAAAAACTGTGTAGGAACCCTAGCCAACTAATTTCAGAGATGTCATAGCTTGTCCTGCCAAACATTTGCATTTTTCTACAGAAGGACTCCATCGAGTGCAACATTTACCTTGCTGTTCACCTAATTCTTGCAGCTGACGGAAAGCCTCTCTCACAGAATCTCTGCATTCGGGAGCGTAGTTCTCAAAGTCCTGCAAAAACATCCAGGAGGCAATGTCAAGAAATTAGCATTAGTCATTTTCATGCAAAAGTGACGATTCACCTGTGATGCAGAGATCTAAATTAAGAGTTCTGCTTTCCATTACAGTGTCCACCATAAAAAATATACACATTTAATGACTAACAACACAAAATATAATAAACTGTCAAACTTTTTAAAAGGTCATACTTAGTTAACTACTTGGCTGACAAAATAGCTCAACGAACTATATTTACTATTACTATAACTATACTAGTATATTTTAGAAATGTTTGCTGATGACCTTTAGGCATTGCTTTTCTTTACAAAATGAATCTATAAAATTTCACACTCTAACTCTACAAATATACAATTCACATCCATTCCCATGCACCACCTCCTATGACGGCCCATGAACAACAGAAAAAGTCAGAATGCAATTAATGATTTCTGCATCAGTTCAAATTTCAGGCTGCATACTTGAAAGTCAACCACTGTAATCTCCTTTGCTTTTTGTGTCTCAAGTTAAAGGTCTCCACTGGTCTACTGGAACACTTTATGATAAGGATGCTTACAGAGGTAACATCACGGAAAAACTGCCCGGAGTCTCCCATTCCAGCAGTTGACAGTATGGGGGCACTGGCTGCCAGGGCTCCAGCCACAATGTTTGGATATTTCAGCCTCATATAGACAGAGAGCATTCCTCCATAGCTGCAGGAGAGACAATGGACAACCCCAAAAAATTATTATTTCTTGTTTAAGATGGGCTGAGGAATAATTGGGTTGGCTCTAACTTGCTCAAGTGTAAATAATCATGTCATCTCAAAGCAAAGGGAACTCTCTCTTTAGGCCACTTCAAAATTCTAGAGTGAAAGTGAAAATACAAGCGGTCTCACATTACTGTCTGTAACTCAGTACTACAGGTAATGTTAAATCTGGTATCATATTCTATGTGTGTGAGATTACTATGGTAGTGGCCTGACAGTTCTTACCTGCCACCAAATACAATGACAGGGCAGGCTGTGGCGGCCAGCTGCTGTTTCAGCTCAGTGATTATGATGGCGTAGTCGGCAAGGGCCTGCTCCACTGTCAGCAGGCCCACCTGAGGGATGTTGAAGGATTCCTTGCCAAACGGGAGGGATTTGCCATAGTACCTCTGTCAAGTGTAGGGGGTGGGGGTGGGGGAATTCAAGCTTGGTTAGGCATTCAAAACAAGTGCGTGCCGTGTCAAAGCTGCAGTGTATGCAGGCAGCTCCAGTGACTTCCTGACTGACGGACATCATGCACCGCTGTTGAGAAGAACTGTTCCAAGTTCTGCCACGGTCAGGAGTTTCATATGACTCAGTCAGGGAGGGACACTAACTTTTGCTCTCTTGGTTGGAGGGTTGTGTGGTGAGGAATTGCAAATCAGCTGACAGTGAGTCAGCTGTCACCTGCGTTAACCCGCTATTTCCTGTCAAAATGGCTGCCGTGAAAAAGGTCTATTGCGTAGTGCTGACAGAGGTATGCACTCTGAGTGCTCTCTAGTTATAACTCTAATAACCTGCTTTCAGACGCACCATTGTTCTCATGCACACCCACTCATTAAAATGACCCCCAACTGACCTTCCCTTTAAAATGAACCAGAAAAACTACAATTGTTTTCTTGCGCTGCTGACTGATATCTTGGTGTTGTTTGAGACAGAAGATGAGGCATGATCTCAGTGTAAATGTATATCATGGTCTCTGCAGCTTGCTGCACTTAGATCTATGAGCTTTTGCAACTTTTTTAATGCCATTCAGAAATTTAAGACAAATTTAAAATAACAAAAAGTGAAAAAAAGAGGCTAGTGTTGACCGCCTTCAACGGTTTTATCCATGATGCGGTTTGATCCATTAAATTTCAACTTCCCCATGCTGTCTAGAATCTTTGATTTAAAGCATCCCTCGGTTTAAAGTGGCAGTTAGGTCAATGTTGGCGGTAGCTAGCTAGCAACAGTAGATTCGTTGCTCTGAGCATCTCAGCTGCAACAATATGATGGAACGTGTTCACAGTTTTTGGTGCACAAATAGGTGTTCCATGGTGTTGCACTTTAGTTCACCAGACTGTAATCAGATGTATTTGACAGTGGCTCTCCCACTCCCCCCCTCACCTAATACATTGCACTTTTCAAACTAGTGGGGCAGGAGGAGCAGAACTGTATCTGGGGATGCTGTCATGCTTTAATGCTGCATGGACATGGCTCAAGGAGGCAGAAACAAGCAGAAAAATACAGCCTTGCAGCAGGTGTGAGATGCAGTAAACTTTGTTTCATCTTCTAAATACCGCGAAGTGACTGCAGGCCCCTAAGAAGAGTCAAACCAAGTTAATGTTGTTGCCTGTACTCTTACATGTTCAGCAAATATGACCAAGGCTCTCTGCTGGGTAGCCAACTCGATGATGAATCCAGAGTTGAGGGCGAAATCCCAGATGTCGCCCTCGTTGCCAGTGTAGAAGAAAATAGGCCCGTAGCCTTTTTTCCAGTACTTGTCTAAAGTGAGGTGCAAAAATAAGATAGCATAGTGATTGAAATGTGTCCCTGGACACAAAACAAGTATACTGAAAGAGAAACTGGTTAAGTGAATTTTACCAGTGATCAGGTAACGCTGGTTGTAGGTTCCATTCCCCATACTGTTAAAGTTGAAGTGGTCCAGAGTCTGAGTGAAGTACTTCTCTGTGAACTGGGACTCATACTTTGACTTGAAACCGTGATGGTTGCTTGTCTATAAAAATGAAGAACACAAATTATACCCACAGGAGAGACTGGTATTCATTAAGCTCGACCTTGTAGGCATACACTTTATACACCTGGGCCTTTTAATTGATCATAATCAAGAATATGATATGGTTATCATGAGTTGATAAACACTGAAACTCAAAGTCCACATAATGTAGAAATTTAGAGAACCTACCAGCTAAATAGCCACTGAAACATACAAGACAGTATACCCACAACTCCCACTGTCATCTAATTTCCTAGCTCGTAATTTGTTAGTCAGCTATAACCACAGCTCTGGATCAACAGAACTGTGATCTCAATTAATTCTTGTAATTGTTTGTGATTGTTTTGTTTATTCCTTCATTTTTTTTTTTTTTTTTTGTCTTGTCTCGATGTTTAAACCTCAATGATTCTGGTAAAACATAACATTTTGCAAATGGAAACAGTCAACTATTCAATTCGGCATATGTTACATGCAATAGCCTACATAAAAAAATACTTACGTCAATAAAAATGTGACTTTTGTAGCTAACTATTCGACCGTTACGTTACTTCCTTAATTTTTCTCACCAAAAGACACTGGCCTATTAGATAACCTCATTTAATTAAGATTTATAAAAATGCCGATTTTTATGCCGAATTTACACCTATTCGTTAAAGCCTCAACTTAAATTGTCAGGTGTCAGTGTAACATGAATTAGACAGACTTTTGAATGAGTTTCTCTCCATGACATGAGCACAGCGGAATAAGATATTTTATGAGGAGAAAAGCATCTGAACACACGTCTATAAAGTTACCTCAAAATATCTGCCGGGTAGGCCCTGCAGCACCTCTGCCAAAAGAGAGAGCAGGCATACAGTGATAAAAGCAAAAATCTTACTCATCCTGAAGAAAGTCCGACAAACTACCAGCAAAAACGTACTGGTCTGATTTATCTGCCTCGATGGCGCCTGCGCCGAATCATTCTGTCATATGACTTGTGTTTTTCTGTATGCTGCGTTTAAGGTGCTCTTGGTAAAATCTTACTTCCCAGGTCAGGCGTCTTAAGTACTGAACGACCCTTCATTCAAGCCTGCTCTGCATGTAGTGGTAATAAAGTTAGTCTCTAACAATAATATTTTAGCAGTCTGTTTTATCTTACTAAGTAGTTGAGAAATATGAGAAAACGGTTGCAGTTTGCAATGTATCTTTCAACTGCGCAAGTACTATCTGTTGGGGTATTTGTGTATGGGAGGATTCTGATGACAGCAACCATGTACTTGTTTTTGTCTTAGTATTCAGAGATGTGTGGTTGTGTAAATAAGCCTTGAAAACATGCAATTTCATCTCATGAACCTGTATAGTAAACTTAGTAGTTGTATCTGAAATCCGTGGTTGTGAAAAAAATCACAAACCGGTGAGCTTACAACTACAAACTGAAATACAAGTGTACAAAGTGTACAAAAAAAAAATCACAAGCTTACGACTCTCCACTTGCAACTACAACTCTGTTTTACAAGTGTACAAAAAAAAAATCATGAACTTACAACTCTCCTTTTACAGCTACAACATGGCTATACAGGTGCGCCGACAAAAAGTGCGCTGTCACTTTAAGCAATTTAGGACTACAAATCTGAACTACAACACCTGGGATTTCTGGCATGGTTATCCCGCAGTGAGAAGTTGTGTATCTGTAATCCATATATCTATGCTGTAATCAGAGACATTTAGAGTATAAATTGTCTCTGTTGTCTCTGTGGGGTGTTTTACTATATGGCAGATTTGACTGATTGTGATTTCAATTGTTTAGTCTGAATCATAGATTGTATATATGGTCTGAATCAGCACTCACTTGCGATCGAGATCCCTCGGCGTTGTCTTCTCCAGTCTGTAGCTTAGATTGACAGGAGAAAACCGCCATCCGGCATTTGATTGGCTGTGGTGATCTGGGGCGAGCTGGTCCCGCCCCCTCCTTTGTACAGCACTCAGTTTACAAGTTTGCAAAGTCTGAGTTACACACAAAGTCTGAGTTACAGATACACAACTTCTCACCACGGGATAGTCGTGCCAGAAATCCCAGAAATCCGAGGTGTTGTAGTTCTGGTAAATTGCTTAAAGTCACAGCGCACTTTCTGTCCGCTCACCTGTATAACCAAGTTGCAGCTGTAAATGGAGAGTTGTAAGTTCGTGATTTTCTATTTGTGCACTTGTAAAACAGAGTTGTAGCTGTAAGAGGAGAGTTGTAAGCTTGTAAAAAAATTTTTTAATATATTTGTATAACGGATTTGTAGCTGTAAATGGACATTTGAAGGTTTGTGATTTTTTTGTACACTTGTATTTCAGTTTGTAGCTGTAAATGCCAACTCACAGGTTTGTGAGTTTATTATACAGGTTCATGAGATGAAATTGCATGTTTTCAAGGCAACCACACATCTCTGAATGAAAAGACAAAAACAACTACACGTGTTCTCAGGTTTCTGTCATCAAAATCCTTCCATATTTGTGGATCTATGGGAACTAAAAGTAAAGTTAAAAGTTATAACACAAAACATACAATAACCAGTATTGTGCTTAAAGTGTTTTGTTATTCTGTTACAGTTGTTGTATTCTGTCTGTGTTCTGTACACACATTTATTGCACGTCTGTCCGTCCTGGGAGAGGGATCCCTCCTCTGTTGCTCTCCCTGAGGTTTCTGACTTTTTCTCCCTGTTAAAGAGGTTTTTAGGGAGTTTTTCCTTATTCGATATGAGGGTCTAAGGACAGAGGATGTTGTATTGCTGTACAGATTGTAAAGCCCTCTGAGGCAAATTGTAATTTGTGAATTTGGGCTATACAAATAAAAAAGTGACTAGTTATTGAAAAATAGTAACTAGTTACAGTTACTATAGTAACTGTTACTTCATTCAAAAAGTAATGTAAGTTACTGTTAAAAGTAACTTTTTAGTTACTTTTTTAAAGCACAGTCTTAAATGCTCCCATTAATGCCCTTAAAACCTTCATTGCAGTACTGTAGGAAAATAATACAAACTGTTGATCAACTTAACAGTTCCTATTCATTTGCATTCACATCACTAAACTCTGCTAAGCAGAATTGTGCTCGACTGAAGTGAAATAGTGAGCGCATTTTCACGTTGAAAAACTCGCCTTGCACTCGCCTTGACTCGCCATGAACGCCGCACATGTTAGAGTAAACAGAAACACGCCCACAATGTGTCTCCCATAGATATAAAACTATACATGCTACATGTCATAATGACCATTCTGGGATGGAACCACATGGCAGCCATCTTACCTGGGTACATTTCTAAACTTGCTGTAATTGGGACCTATGGTGAAAAAGGCTTATGTTGTCTTTATAATCCTTGTATTTTTCTACGAATACACCATTACTGGTCAGAGATGCTGGTTGAATTTTTATTATTATAGCTGCAAGAGAACAAATCATGCTTTCAACCATGAAGGTAGTCTCATTAAAACCTTTGTAATTGTGCGTTTATATTGCAATGATTTATTTTTTAAAGTTTGCCTGAACTTAAAGGTCTACTAAGTCATTTGTAGACAAAAAAATATAACAAACATAATAAAAATGAATAATTACATAAATAAATATGTTTAAAATTATGTACACTCGCATGAGATGAGGAGTCAAATTGCTTTATATGATGAAAAGGAGCTATTTTATTCATATTTTATTCTACATGTCGCGGGCCGTGACTACATGGAGGCCTCCATGTGTAAAACAACTAACTAACGTCCGCAGAAGAAGACGAGCTTCGCGCTCATTGGCTGGAGCTGCTGCAGTGTATCCTGCCCGGGTTCCCGTGCCTAGTTAGTGCTGTTTCTGCGTCACATTTCAGTCTGGATCTACAAAATAATGGGAGACCATCATTATGCAGCAGGATCTGAAGCAGTCAGACACAGGGAAACAAGTCAGAGACCAGAGAAGGCAGAGGACAAGGGTCAACATCGCTGTGGCTTTCCAAAGATGGAGAGATCTTATGCAAAGTTATGAAAGTGATGCCGAAGTCGCTTTCTGCTGGATCGGTAAATAACACCTAGAATATTTTTACGACCTCTGCCCTGTTCGGATGGGATTAGTTTTCCGGCGGGGGGTAATGTAATATTTACCGGAGCATCTCTGTTATTTTAGTCCCGTCCGGACGGGAGTGCTCAGTCTGTAAAAGCTAACTTTGTAAAAGCTAACTTTTACAGACTGAGCACTCAGTAAAAACTACAGTGTTTTACCTGCTGTGAAACACTCTGTAAAAATAACCCCAGGTGATACTAAACCCGTGCAATTCAAATCACTTGACTCGCAAATGCATTACAGACGTCCTGTGATAGTCATAATACCATATAATACGAGTAGGGCTTTATATGACTGTTTCTGTCTCACCAACTTCAATTACAGCATTTCCTTTTGATGACACTAGTCTCAACGTTATTACTCGTTTCTTTTGACCTAAAAAGAGCTGAGCGCTTCACTGCCGGGGTTTCCTACGACATTGTGTAGGTTTGGGCTCAATAGATGGTTTGTAGAGAACACTGGTGTTTTCTTTTAAATCACTCATGCCGTTTTTCGTCCATGCCGGTGGGTGTCGCAGTAGAGATCAAGAGCAGGGTGCTGCTTAACGCGAAGAAGAGATTTGGGGAAAATGACTTAGTGGACCTTTAATGTTAGCAACACTGAAATGTTTGTCCTCCTGCTGCTCCTTCTGTGTCCTTGCTTTGGCTGCTTGTCTACTAGTGTGTTCTCCAGAAAACTCACATTCTATGTCCTGTACGTCTGTGATTTGAAAACTGATTTAGATGTAGCCTTACACTTTGTATCTAGTTCAATTTTGGACCTTTTATTTGATCTAATTGTTAAATTTAACTGTGATAATTTGCCCACTCAGCTGCACCTGTTCTGGCTGGCCAGGAAGGCACCCCTTCTCTCCGTGCTTCTTCCTAAGATTTCTTCCCTTTTTTCCCTTACCTCTGGGAGTTTTTCTTGCCCGCTATGAGGGTTCAGTCAGGGGGTGTCGCCCTATTTTGTTTCTTGTAAACCTGTGAGCCTGTAAAGCCCTTTGAGACTGTGAACAGTGATTTTGGGCCGTAAATTTAAAAAAAGAAACTTTAAGGGGTCCAAAGTCCATACACACAAAGCTGTGTGTCTTAATCAAAATGCTCTCCAACAAGAATTGTCTGTCGGCTGTCTGACAATAACATGTCAGACAGCCGTCTCCTTTGGCACTACATTTTCCCTACTGTAGAACTTCCACATTCCAACATGAGCACACCTGTGCCACACACTATTACAGGTAAGAAAATAATGACAGAGGAAAAGGTTGTCTGATGGAAATGTAAAGCAGTGAAAATATTCCAAATATAGCGTACACTTACGCTGGTATTGATTTTTTTTTTTGGTGGGTCATTTTTTTAGGTGGCTAAAATGCATTTTGTTGCTGCTGCCTTAACATTAACCTTACAGCAACTCTGAAGCTGTTTTATTTACACAATGTTGAAATACACATCTTTATCATTTTAGAAGAAGTTAAATGGTAGGAATGTTTTTTTGGATTGTAGGAACTTTAGTTGGTTAGTTGTAGAAAAAGTCTTCCAAAGTGAGACTGTCTCGATCTCTGAGTTCCTGGTCTTGGATCTGGAATCACCTGGTTCTTCTCATGTTGATGTTGTTGAGGTTTCCAGACCGCCCTCTGCTCTCAATGAAGTAATTCCTGCTGTCATGGACATTTATCAGGCTGAACTTTTGGTGAAATTACTGTGATGGGAGATTTTAATTGTGACTGCTTGCTACAAACGGTCTCTGCTTTTTATCAAGGCATGCATGCTACCAGAAAAAACACGAGTGAGCAAGAAGAAAGATCATTTTCCATTGTCAAGCTGTATTAGTTTTATTTTATTGTTGTCACAATGTATTTTAAATAATAATTTTTTTTGACACTTTAAGAAAAATTTCACTGCCTGTTGTAATGTTGTAAAGACTTAGGTCTTCACCTGCTCAAAATGAAAAGTGCCCTGAGGTAACTTATGATTTAGTGCTATATAAATAAAACTGACTTTGACTTTGAAATGACTTTGGCTGACATAGATGTTTCATCTGACATGGAGAGGGAAAAGCATTTTGTCAAATGGTTGTTAAAAACATTTTTAAATGTTCAAAATAAATACACACAACACTGACAGGATGGCAATATTCAAAAACGACTTATTGTTTTCCCCAAAAATGTTTATATTCCATATATAGGGTATTCCTTCGTTCTGCAATGGCTGAACATAACACAAAACCTTTGACCCATGGCTGAACTTAAACTGCATTGAATTATTACAGCTAAGGTGATAATATGACAATTCATAATTATAAACAGTATAAACTCTATAGTAAAAATAGTATGCAGTGGAAGTCTATCAAAGTTCCAATGTATCAGTAAATTCAACAAACATTTAAGTCACTAGTTACATAAATGATAAATACATTTAAAAGAGATCCCAGCTGTCTACTTGCTGTACGACTTCAACCAGATAATGATGATGGCAAAGAAGCTGACAGATATGAAAAGGATGTAGAGGCCGAACAGCAGGCGGTCAATGATGAAGCCCACCTGGATCCAGTCCTCAGAGCCCTGGCTCCCCGTCAGCTGCTGGTCCACCTGGAGGCGGATGGCCTGGACCTGCCTGCCCAGTTTCCTCAGCTCCTCCAGGGCCTTGTCCTCCACCACTGGCCCCTTCTCCTCCAGATGTTTCTCATAAGCCTTGTTGTCCTCTGCCACCCCAGGGCCGGGTTTCAATTCTGTTTTTTAGGGAAACAACAGAACATGTGAGAGTCGGGCATGGCAGGTAACACTGCTTCTTACTGGTTCTTACTGGTTCTGACTGGTCCAAAGATGTCGAGCTGCTGGATTTTGAGTCACTGAGTCCTGAAATCTTTCAGACTCCTGATTGTTCCTAAATGAGTAGATGCATTTGCTGCAATAGAAGAGCTGTTTGATTTTCTAAACCTTTTTTAAAATAAAGTTGGATATAGAATGGGAAACTATAGGAAGTGAAAAGGCAAGTAACCTAATTGGCTCACAAACATTTAACTGAAGAGAGAAACAGGTGGCAGGATATTGAGAGCACGACACTGTAAACATCAACAGAATCAAATACTGACAACACAGAGGCAGCTGGGCTCTAACGGACCAAACGTTCACATTTCTTTGTCCTCTCGTCCCGTTAATACTTACCTGTGTTGTTTCCTGTTTTATTGTGTAGTGTGTTTTATTTTGAAGTACTCACATATCTTGTCGTTTCAGTTCCTGCACCTGTGTGACTTCCTCTCCAGTGATCAGCTGTTTTCAGTCACTTACCTGCCCCTGGTTTGGCCTTCGGGGAACCCTGTATATATACTAACCCGGTTTTCTTTGCCCCTTTTCCAGATCGTCTTTGTTCATCCTAAAATGTTCATCACTTTCCAGACTCACTCGCTTCATTTTTGCCTTTTTGCTTATCCCTGGATTTGTTTGCTGGTGTTGGACTGACTCCCTGTGTATGACCACCTGTTTTCTCAGTAAAGACTTTCACCCTGTGTCCTGATCTTTCTGTGCATTTGACTCTATGAGCAATCCAGAATCACACAGAGCAGAGAAGGATGTGAAAAACAGGATATGAGATGTTCAACATCCGTGCTGCAGGTGAGTCACGAGGAGCCTGGAGGACGGACTGAAGCTCACGTCAGATGGAGTTCCATTATTTTGTGTTCTGTAGGTTTGCTGATGCTTATTTTTTTCTGACATACATATTTCAGTGAGCATGGTGTCAGTGATTAGATGGCTGGACTTCTTTTCCAGATTTATTTATTTTTTCTAGTTTTAGATTTGTTTTTGGCTAATGACGATAAGAAGCTAGGTCCGTGGGCCGGATGTTGGAGGTAAAGTGTCGGGGATAAAGTGACTCTACAGCCAAGGGCATTAAGACACTGAGGAGGTGACAGAGGTCCACAACTGTCCACTGGGTTCTGTGAAGAGTTGTATGGTGGATAAGCTGCTCTGTAGTTGTGAAGGTGAAAGCTGCTGAGAGCAGGTGGATGTTGTGATCTGCTGGCAGGAGTTCATTGTGAACTGTGTGGTTTTGTATTTCATGTGAATGTTGGTGTAACGGGAGGAATGGTGTGGTTGAGTTTATTTAAAGTAAAGGGGGCATTGACAGAGCTCTTTAGGCCGCTGGGATAGATCAGAGCGTTAGTTCAGTTCATTTCAATGAGATCACCGGGATCAGTGGAATCATGTCAGTTCGCAGCAGGCGGCAACTTCACCTGAGTTCAATTTTGGTGAACTTTGACCTGCAGATTTTGTTGACGACCACTAGTACTCAGATGAGAGGGGTAGTAGGCTGACTGTGTAAAATCACTGGTATGGTCCTTAGTACTGAATCAGTTTCTCTTGTTAGACCCCCAGACTCTATTGACCTTTCTAGTGCTGAACCAGGAGACAGTCACTTTAATCCACTGACTGTCTGTTGTCTTCGATTGAAAAAGTTTCTTTCTTTCTGTACAAACGATCAAATCACAGTTCTATTATTCCAACTAAATGTGCTGCAGGTGAACGTCAGCAGGTTTGTCGCTGGAACGATGAGTTTGGAGTTCGAGGAAAGGTCGAGTCACCGAAATCAATCGAGTCCTTTCTCCGGGGGTCATGAATGTGAACAGCAAATAAAAAAAGATTGAACGAGTGGCATCTGAGTTTTCACAATCAGGATCTGCATCAGCGGGCATGATGGACTTTTCAACATATGGTCACAAAACCTCTGATAAAGAGTTTACAGTTCAAACACATTTATTAAAACACTATGTATGTAAGTCAGATACCTG